>SFZH01000035.1:0-121037 GCA_021234535.1 Stichopus chloronotus | reverse complement strand
AGGAACACTGGGTGCACATTGGAGTGGTACACATTTGTATCACGTTGGAGATTATATGCCATATGGCGTTATAAGTAATATAAGTAATATCTGTACATCGGGATTATAGTGTTCTGTCAACATAACTTTTCTCTTACTACAAACGCTCATTATTCCAATAATTTCTAAGCATCAACGAATGCAACGATGCATAATGCATCAACGACTTTTAGATCAGTAATGACTGGGGTCAGCAGTTTGTGTAATATCAGCACGTCTGTGCTGGTATGATGGTGTTTTTATGAGAGGACATTTTCGTACGTAGAAATTGTAACTTATAACGGTGGTGATAATTCATGATGCCTATACTTATTTACCTTTCAAGCAGTTATAGACTCCCGTTTATTGCAAGTTTAGTCATGTGATTTGCACATATGGTTACAGAGTGTAATTATTATAGAAGATGTAACGTGTGTACCTTAAAGGCATTAAACATGTTTCGGCAGCCTTGTAAACTTTATAACATAGAACTTGATCGACATGTGAAATATCTGCAGGTCGGATTGGTAATATTGTGCCTCTCATAATTTTCTTTTAACTGCAAACAAATATTATATCTCTAATTCCTTAATTCTTTTTTCAGTGAAAGTTTCCGGACAGTGCGTGATGACGTCATGATTTTCTGTCCAATATCAGTGCAGCTCTCTTGGTATGATCACGATTGTTTTAATGACACAAACTAGTTGTAATAGCAGTTTCCTGTAGGAAAAACACGGACCTCTTGATGATTATGTCTATACCTTTTTTTTTTTGTTTCACCAATTATTTACATCCTGACATCGACCCTGATAATCTAGCATTGAAATATGAGACCTGTGCTTATCTGTTTCGTAAATACTAATTACTTTCATTTAGGTGATTGAGCCCTGAAAACAAATTGATCGCATCACGCGTCATGGTTTTTGGTCATTTGAGGTCTTTCGTAGCGTTTCCTAAAAGTATCCTCCGTTACTGATTTTTCTTCTTTTTAATGCTTACAATTAGCAATGAAACAAGATGATTTATCTGTTACTGCTTTGCCACATGAATACATAAAGCAGGTGTTAAGGTATTGAAGACTCTTTCAATGCCATTAATAACACTGCAAATGGGACACAGATATAAATTTCATATTTATGTTGGGCGAAATATGCGGAATATTAATATCAGGGAATAGGTGAAGAAGTGGAAAAATAAATATATTGAACAATCCCTGTGACGTCATTAGTAATTAAGACGCGTTTGTCTTTCCCATGTGTTCTTTTGTTATACATACTGAGGACAAGGACGAAAGGTATAAAAAAGATAATTTCGTTCGATCGCGTGACGTTGACAGATAAATATTGATACCAGTAAAAACAAAATGTAGACTAAAGGAAGAGTAGCCAAATGTATATTTACTATAGCACGAAACATCGTTTCGAGATATTGTACACAACAAAACTGGAGGATATTTTAAAATATTGTCCTTGGCAAGTAATGGTATTTATTTTCTTTGTTCAACTTTCCTGTTACGCCTATAGCAACAACCACCCTATGACTTTTGTATCCGTGACAACAACCTGGTCGTGTTTGTCTGCCTTTTAGTAGTACAGGTGTTAACCATAAACTTGAAATTGATCGAGAGCCAATGAAGGAAGAATCACGGAACTTAATAATGTGAGATTCATAGGATCATATTACAAAAAGAAAAGGCTTTACACAAAATATGTGTTTTTCAGCCATGAAAAATCTTAATTCAAGACCTGCACCTGTGTACGCGAAAGAGGAAATTACACAAGAACCGATAGCAGAGGGGTTGTATTGGTTGGTATCATACCATGACGTGGTGAGGGTACTGTCATATTGATTGAGAGGCTGGAGAGAATGGCGGGGTTGGGAACATGATGACAATGGATGATATAAATCGTTTCTCCCTAAAACTTATAAAGATTCCATATGATAGTTGTCTTTAAATTGTGAGCAGTAGATGTGAAATTCAATAACCGTAATGACTATGTACACTTCATCTCATTTAACATTTGTTCTGTTATGCAAAAGAGTTTTTTTTTGTTGCTGAATACCTGACCTCTCGGTGTTATGTACAATAATGTTTGTTGTTATCGAAGGCCTGAGCTGCCGCATTCTCTGTTCTTGATATGCTAATTTAAGTATTGAAAACGTGCACACGAGCCTGTGTAGTATTGTTCCATATTCACTTTTGGAATCCGGTGTCATGTGGGAGCGTTCTACAAAACACTTGCTCAAGGTGTGGCTCTCGTCTCTCTCCTCTCTCGGATGGTGGTGTGAACATGCCTCTCTGTCTCGGAGCTGACTGGCTTTTCACTTGACCGAACCCTGTGCAACAACTCCATATCGGAACACATACTGAACTCGCCCCTTTTACTGACTGGTTTCCTCCTTACGGGTTCTTCTTAATTTCCACGAGCGAATTATCAACTTTGTCCATCCCATGGACTACTACCGTTTAGTCATCGCCTTCCTGGTTACCTTGACCTACCTCGCCCTGGCCTGACGTGTAGGAAGCCGCATACATCTCAGCCACCATCTCTGGGCAACCGCATACGAGACCGCCACGGGAGAGCCCAGCTGGAACGGTCCACCGGAGGTACCTCCCGCGCGCTAATTAATTTATTTTCGTTTGTAAGTACCGGTACACTTTGTTCCCTGTAAAATGTTATTTTCTTAATGATTTGATTTACCTAAGAAACGAATTATATTCCTTTGAAATTCGAGTACTCATTCTTCTCTTCATTAGTCTGCCTACCAAAACGTCCCTTTCTAAAACTTTATTCTTTGTCACAACGTTTATATCTGGACTTCGTAACAGTTCAGTATGCACATGTGTGAACATACCTTCCTCTCGTTAATGATGCTAATTACTTGGAAAATTTGAACTTAAACACTTCCCTGTCACTTCATGTCTATACATTTACCTTAATCCAAACCTAACTATTACTGAAAAGTCATAAGTTTATATACATTTTCCTTCCTACTGAGAAATATACTTTGAGGTTATTAACACCATCACAGATTTCATAACCTGAACTGTAGGAGGATGTACGTACCCAAATATTGAAAAGAAAAACTGATGTGAAATAATTATTAAATAGCATTTTATTTTAGTCGTATGATGATGAACAAGAATATGAAATTTTGTTTCTGTTTTTTTTTTTGGTTATATTTCTTTCTCCTTCATTCTAAATGTACTAATCATTGCATTATTTCGATATTGCAAATTAAATTCATCACTTACTGTATTTGCTTCAATCTCTTTGAATGTTGTGCGTAGTTTAATATTCCAATCACTTCTTGTTCTTTCATTTCTCTTCCTCTCTCTGTCTGAACTACCACGATCTCTACTGATGTCAGGATTGGTAAAGGGAGACCGGAGTGGAGGATAATGAATTCTGTCTCGTCAACCTTCTTGAATGCCTTGAATAACCGGACTAGACGTACACTGTAAATGGGAATCTGTAAAAGAAAATGGCAAGAATGTCAATAAAGCCTTACAGTATAAAAAGAATTTGTTTACCTTGTCTAATATTCCTCATTTAAGCGCATTACTTGCCAAATTAAAGGGACGTTATTGTCTCCTCGAGGAAGTCCTATGAGTCGCTGTTAAATACTTATTTCGGCTTTCCTCCTCATTTTGTGTATACCTTTATATGTGTTGCAATTTTTTATGTAGTAGCTTTTGAGGGGTAAAATCCCCGTATTGACTGTACATTATTTTCGTTATTTTTTTTTTTTACTAAAAAATCAGCTATCTTTACTGGATTTACCATTACTGTAATATTGTGCTGAACAATGTGTTCTCAGTGAAGTCCTTACAGAGCCTTACGTTAATTGGACTAATAGTTCTCAAGATATGCTGGAAACACAAATTGTGGGGGGAAAATGGCTTTTCTTTTCCCTGAAAACAAATCAGCAAATTTCACTCCCGTTATGATAAAAGTGATTTACCTTGATTATTTCATTCTCAGATAAGTCCTTGCAAAATTTTGTATTAAATACCCAAATAGTTCTTAAGATATACTGGAAATACCGAATTTGGTGCAAATTGGCTTTTTTTTCCCCTGCAAAATCAGCAAATTAGACTCAATTTACCACACAACCAATACATCTTGAACATATTGGCATCATGCACAACTTTACCAAGTCTAAACGTAATCGCTCATATTCTTTTCAAAGTATTCTGGAAAACCATAATTTGGACAGGTCCCGACGCACACACACACACACGCAAACACACACAACTTTGTTTTCCATTTATTCCGAGGACCTCATTGTGTTTTCTTTTGTTTTTTTTCTTGACCAACACTAACTTTAACAATAGACTGTCTATTGCTAATTTTGAGGACCAGAGAAATCTATTGAATTTTCTACAGAGGATCTAAAATACATTGTTTCGGTTATCGATCCCACCCGAAAACAAGAGCAAGTACACCCCCACACGCACACACATTGGCACGGACAGGTTTTCATTTATACCACCCAACATGACCCTCCTGCACCCATGGTCACTCTACCATGGGGTACCCCTGGGGTGTCGCTACTTATCTACTCCAAGCGTTACCATGGGAATCGTTCTCACATGGATGCACAGTACAATATATAGTTCCACTAGAAAGTGACTACAATATTTCATCTTAGCCCCTATAGGGGGATGAGATAATAATATGGACAGTCTTTTTAAATCTCTGGTCAGCTAGAGATTTAACAGTCATAGGAAGAATTGCCATTGTTAAGACACTGGGCTTCTCCCAATTTGTTTTTTTTTTTTGTTTCAAACTTTACGAACCCCCTATTTCTTTTCTAAAAGAACTGGAGACTCTTATTTTTAAGTTTATCTAGGCTAGGAAACAGGACAAGATTAAACAAAACACTTTAATAAGTACCATTGATAAAGGTGGTCTTCGGGCACCCCATTTGTATTCTTTTATTCAAAGTCTTAAATGTGTTTGGATCAAGCGCTATAACACTATTAATGCTTATTGGAAATTGTTTTTTAACTTTTATCTAAAGGGTCATGAAAGTGCGTTCTCGTTTCAATGTAAGTTTCTTGCAACGGATATTATTGTGTCAAATGCTTCTATTAATGATATTTGCAGTGATTGGTCGTCATATAATTTCAAGAACTTCATTGAAAACTTTAAAAATGAAATTATTTGGAACAATTTTTTTTTGAAAATTGATAATACATTTTTCTTCTTGAAATTCATGTATATTAGATGACGACAAAAGTTTCCTTTCTCATATTAATTTCAAACGGAAATTTTCTATAGATGCTTTTCCCTTTACTCTTCTCCATAGCATTAACTCAGCTATTCTGAGACAATGGAAGGATCACGTTATCAGTGATAATAATGTTGCCATCGAAAGTAGTAAGGTTGATGATGTACAACATATCTCATTCCTAACTCGGTACATTTGTAATATAATTACGGAATGCTAGCCTAACAGCATTTGATAAATGGAAGACCAATTTCGAGTTCAGTGAAAAGTAATGTCAGACAATTTTTCGTTCTCCTTTTGCTTCTTGCAGGGAAAGTAAGGTGACTGTGTTTTCTTTTTAATTTTGTTTATTATTCTTTTATTCATAGAATTCTACGGACACATTATTTGCTATTCTGCATGAAAATAAATGGAAATCCCCGTTGCACCTTTTGTGGGAGACATGACGAAAAAAGCATAAAACTACTCTGCAAGTGGGCACTTTTCCTTTTTATGTAAGAGAAAATAATTTGTCTTCTCAGAACCGCGGGAGGATTGGATGATGTAGATCCCAGTGGTGAAAGATATTCGTCTAAAAGTAGCCATTCGCTTGCCGCTGAATTGTTCCACATCTTACTTGGTTCTTGTCGATATTTTGTTCACTAGTGGGATGTATCCCACCACTGCCACCAGTTGTAACGTTCGCCTAGACAATCAGGAGGTTAGAAATGAGACAAGGACTACCAGCAGATTGTTTCTAACTTCGCTACTTTTATTCATGTTCTAGCTCTACAACGTCATGTTTACACTGTACAAAGAGAGGTTTTTCTCAAGCTCTGCCTCTGTTGACTGACCAACTCACTTCTGCGGACTCTCCTCTCACTGACCAACTTACTTCTGCGGACTCCTTTTATATACTGCCGTGCTTATTATTCTTTACACATATTTATATACCTCACGAGCTGCATTGACCTCATGAGGTAAATTGTCCTCACGAGGTAAATTGACCTTACGAGGTAAATTGTCCTCACGACGTACATATGCCTAGCATCTTACACACACTTGACTAGGCAGAAGCTGTGTAGAATGATTCATGCATAACACACAGGTGAAGACAATTTACATTAGTATACTAGGCATCATAACTGTGTAAGGGCTATTCCCGTAACAAAATGTATCTTGATGATAATCCTAGACCGTGGAAGCACCTGTTTGATTATTACGTGAAGGCATATGGTGGTAAGTTCTTGTTTAATTGTAATTTTCAAAGCGCAGATGTTAATAATATTCCCAACATTTTTATAAAAGAAGTTTGTCAAGCTTGGGCACGTTTTAGTCACAATACCCCCGATGGAAATTATGGTAATCAAATAGTCCTAAATAATTCTTTTATTAGGAAAGATAATCAGATTATTTATAATGAAAGATTGTTTAGGGCCGAAGCGTACTTTGTTAATATTTTTTTTTTAATGAGGATTGTACCATATTACAGTACAGGGACTTTATCAGAATCCATAATATTGAACATTTTTCATTCCTCCACTATTTTAGCATAGTTTCGGCTATTCCGAGACATTGGAGAATCTTTTTGGGGGATAAAAGTATTATAAATCTCAATTGTCAACGCATGATAAAGTTTTTGTTTGCACCTAAAGGCAATAGATGTGTATATGATAATTTAGTTAAAGATATCGTCACTAGCCCAAGGGCAAAGATAAAATGGGAAGAAAAATATCCCATAATTGATTGGAATTGGAAACGAATCTTTGCGTTAATTTATACAGTCATTAGAGATACTAAAATTCAATATTTTCAGTTCCGATTCCTGCATCGAATTCTTGGTGTTAACTAGTATATGCATAGGATCGGAATTGCTAACACCCCAACTTGTACCTTTTGTAACATTTTCGAAGAAACTTTGGATCACTTGTTCTGGTCTTGCACTTATGTTGATTTGCTTTGGAAAGGCATTGCTAGGAAATGGCTGAAACATAACTTCGAGCTTTCTCAGTATATTATTTTCTTCGGATATATTAGTGATGATTTAAATCCGATAAATTTCTTTATTTTCAATGCCAAATATTATATTTTTTCGTGTAAAGTACAGAATAAGATTCCGACTGCTGAGGGATTTTCACTTAAATTTCGATTTCTGTTGTCGGTGGAAAGGTTACTTTTACAGAAAGAGGGGAAAGAACATATTTTTACTAGGTATGAAAACTGTTTTGAAGATGCTTAGGGCTTTAATACTTTAGACAAATGATGATTTTTATTCTGTTACATTTTCGCAAGTATAGAGATGTGACATTCTATTGTTTTATATTGTGTTGAGATGACAATAAAATATGGATGAAAAAAAAAACAATAGGCTATTTAATTTCCAATATTAGAGAAAATATATCTCTGCCATTATAAGCACTAGGATGGTACCTGAGAGTTCATGAGGGCTTTTCTTACGTAAACAAAATATTTCATATTGTAAAAATGTGTTTACAGAGGTGGTAGCAAATGGTTTACAGAGATATTGGTTTCTCTAGATGAAATTGCTTCAGTTGGTCGTACTCACAGTAATGATGTTACTGTGTGTGTATGTTCAAGGTCTTTGATCATTTCAGTAAATCTCTTGCGATGTCAATGCCATCTAGATTAACTCTCTGCAATCGTAAGTAGCTTACAGTTACTTACGATTGCAGATTACGTAGTTGCTCTTTGCAGGTACATCTGTACGAGGAAGAATACACTATTACTGAATTAGGTATAAACAAACACCCTCTCCAAATATTCCACTGTTTCGATACTGCAAAGTGTGACCGTACACTAGTGACGAATGTAGAAAGTTATCAAGAGGAGACATGACGTCAGATGAGCTATCAATCAGACGAACAATCACCTTTAATTTCATGCCAAGACGATCATCTGCACGTGGTACTCTAATTCAGAATTTAGTGCAAGAAATTTACCAGTGATATGTGTCTTCCTATCACCTATACTGTAATGACTACATACCGGGTTTCGCCATATTTGACATTTGTCGTCATGGTTGTAGCAAGATTTATAACCCCATCGTTAACTAACCTCATTACTGGCAATATATAACAAGAACGACTGCCACACATGCCCTCATTTCTGCAACTCTTATTATAAGTCCATACACTTAATCGCATGTAAAACAACCGTATGTAGAAAAACCGTCTGACATAGGGCCACCTCACTGGGTGGCGCTATGCCAGACGAACACCTCGGATGGTTATTCATTCTTTCATACCGTTCTAGTTCGACGTTGATACTACTATGCATGCAGGAACAGATACAGAAATCATGTGAATGTGACGAAGTATGGAAGGGATGAGAAGTGTTTGTGTATCCTACCACATGTTTCCGTTTAACCCCACTAGTGTGGTATTTAATGGGATTTGCAGAGGTAAAGGGGTGACATTCAGTTCAGTACAAAAAAAAAAAAAAAATGATCCAAGGAAGGGTAACCAACACTGTGTCCTCCTCCAACTTTTGTAAAAAAGTTGTAACATCTTCTATTTAGTGTAAAATGATCTGCTGTTTTTATATTGAAATGTAGCAAAACACGGATGACATATCATAGTCGCAAGATCTTTGAATACAGAAGGACACATTTCCAAAATCGTGAGTTTTTCTATCAGAAGAAAATTAAGATTACAAAATGAAACACTGTACAGTACTGCATGATTTGGAATACATCAATTTATTTATTTCATAAGATCTGCATGTTTCACTCCTCTTTAGATAGCGTTATACCATTACTGACGTATTTAAAGCTAAATATGACAGGGTCCATAACGATTCATTTACGGATATGATTTAAAATTTCTTACACCCTCAGGTGAACCCAAACAGACATGGGGGGGGGGGGATGAGAATTGTCTGTGTATCCTAACACTTTTCCTTTTAAAGAAAGTAGAGTGGTATTTAATGAGATTTCCATGGTTAAAGGCTTGGAATTAAATTCAGAACAAACAAACAAAAAATTGGTCCGAGGATGGGTAACCAACCCCCTTTCCTCCCCAAAAGTTTGTAAACAAGTTGTAACTTCTTGTATTCAGTGCAAAATGATTTGCTGTTTTAATAGTGAAATATAGCAGAAAACGGATGACATATCAAAGTCGTAAGATCTCTGGTTGCAGAAGGACACATCCGCAAAATCTTGAATATTTTCTACCAGAAGAAAATTAAGATTACAAAATAAGATACTGTATATTACTGCATGATTTGGAATGCATCAAATTATTTACTTCATAAGATCTACATGTATTACTCCTCTTTAGATAATGTATACCATTACCGATGTACTTAGAGCCAACTATGACAGGGTCCATAACGATGCGTCTAATGATATGGTTTAAAATTTCTATGACAAAAATAAAATTGTATGACACAAAACAGACATCTGTTTTGTGTCATACAATCATGTTAATTATTCGTTTCTTTATGAGGGTATTTACAATTCCTTATTTTGTTCCAACCACTTTGTCACCTCGCTTTGATAACATTACTGATATGACGACAGAACTGGAAATATTCAAACAAAAGCTAAAATATGGAATAAATAAACTGAATATGAGACTGGAATTAACACTGGTAAGCCGCATTTTATATCTACCAACACTATATAGTTACTGGGGTGGGTTCGTGTCAAAGTCGAAGTCATGATTCGGTACTTGTGAAAATACGGGGCTGATATATCACTGGCTCATAGGGCACGTGATTAGCTGGTATGGTAATGGGCGGAATCAAGTCCAAAGCTCTTGAATTTTAGGGGATATAACAGCATAAAGCTTATTTGATCAAAACAGATGATGCCATTAAAGCAAAAATCATCAGCCTACACTAATACTGTCATTGAAATGAAGCACTCAAATCTATGTTGCTGGCACAATATGAATATTATAAAGGAAATGTTTAAGTACGCCTATCAACACTGGAGCGAAGGTGGCGCTTTTAAGATTACTCTTTATTCAGATATATTCAGTTCGACGTTGATAATATTGTCCGTGACGGGATGGATACAGAATTTCTGTGAGGGGTTCACAATTGGACCCTTCAAGTTTTGTTTACATTTTCAAAATCACGAGAATCCTGTACCACAACAATAAGAATGTTAAATGAAAAACTGTATTACTGCAGGCTTTGATTTGCATTAATTTATGATTTAATAAAATCTGTATGATCTACTTGCTTCACTTAACGTCATGTCACTACTAATCTGGTTTAGGCTTAAACTTGTATATCTGTTAGAACAATCTAATGAAAGAAATGTTTTTAATTTTACAGTTAAAATGAATTTCCTGCCCAGTTGATCCCATCGACACCTATGATTGTCCGTCTAAAATATGGTCTTGGAGTTATTCGCTTCTTCCTTTTTTACAATTGCACGGAAAATACTGATATCCTGATATTTTTTTTTATTTGAGTATTTTATTAGGATCTAATATAACCGATCATACGTGTTATAAATCATACCCATTCACTGTTAGTTTCAACATCATTCCAAAATAGTCCCCTGGTATGGGGGGGGGGGTGTTCAGATGATGTCATGGTAGATGCAAAATACAGCACCAATGAATTTGCTTTTGCAACTCCATTGACAGTACTATCAGAAGGGGCAAGATAATGTTAGCTCCATTTACATATGTTTCTGTGTACTTTTAATAAATGTTCTTTGTCTCTGTATTTTAATTTCTTGATCTAAATGAGTTCATGTCAATAGAGATTACGTTACTAATGTTGAATCATGATTATTTTAATCTTACATAATTTCATTCCAGTTGAGGCAGTATCACTCACATCACTCTTTCTCACTAGTAAATTATCTCAAGTCAATATCGAGGGATGTCTTAACATATTATTGCAAACATTATGTTACTTCTCAGCTGACAGACAAGATCTTCAGCCCATCGGCAAATTCGTTTTAAATTTATCATTGTTATATAAAGTTAAATATAGTTAAATATGCCTTACCAAAAGGAATAATCATGTCCATATAGCTGGAATAAAAACAAAGTACTCCGGGAAATTGTTTGTGAAGGAATTATCACCAGTCTCCCGTTTTGTCCATACATTTATTTTGCCTTTCAATCAACGAGATGTTTACGTAATATTAGCATGGAAATGAAAAATACTTGTTGTTTTTCCATCCATTAAGACAATAGCTATGTCAACTAACATTAATAAATAATCGCTTTCATCGCTAAACTGACCTTATGACTGACATCTGCATTGGGTAACTGGTGTTAGCATTCGTTATATGCTATTGATTAATATATTCAATCAATACACTCTGTTATGCCTAATTTCTACTTACGCCAAAATTGGATGCTCCTACGAGGAGCCTTATTACTGATTTCTGTACTGATACACTGTCTTTGTCACTGATGACCACAACTTGGGAACACATCTCTGTAATAGTCTCGATATCGTCAGCCTAAGTACGTAACAAAGACAGTGACATAAAACAATAGCACTGATATAACAAACAGAAAAGTTAGTGCAATCAATTGGTCACGCAATATTTAATCAGACTTAGTTGTATGAATTCAAATTCAATGACTTAATTTAGTCCCTCTAATGCAAGGAGAGAAGATTAGTATTTTGAATAATACTACTTTATGACTATTTACGCAACAATCATACACATGCATATATATCTTTGTAAGTAGCTGTGCTCTGCATATATACCTATGTCTGTGTAACATATTGGAAGAGAAGGGAAAATGGATTTGCAATGGTTCTTGACATACTTCATAAGTCTTGAATTTGCAATGTTTTCTCCTCTCTTAATAAAAAAAAAGAAATATTTCAAGACTGTAATGATCAGCTGCTACTTGGCTTAGTAGATTTTAGAACAAGGAAACGGGATAAGAAAAAAATGCACACAAACGAAAAAAACTACGTAGGATTGAAGGAGAATTGTTACACAAGGCTAAGAAACGTTTCACACTCAACCCCTAAACGCATTGCTGTCAGGATGAGGTGACTGATGTCGTAAAGATAAAACCCTTTTTTCTTCGCCACCAGTGACAGATAGTCAGGGATACATTATTGTAAATGTAACAATATTCATTATAAAAGACTTCATCATCATTGGACTCTGCAATGGTTAAAGAAAAGCAATTCATTGTATGCGACGGCGCCATCATTGGGGAATCTGGGTTCATGCCCACACAGATGTGTATTGTAGAGTTACTGTAGATTTTACATTTTTTTTTTTATAATTGTCCAAAACAAGTAAATTTTATTTGAAAATTTCTGTTTGGAATGGAAGGATGCACAGGTTTTCTTGCAATGTGTACTGTAGTTCATCTTCCGAAACTGTTCATATAATGTGGTCAATTTTCACACATTCGCCAAACTACAAAGGACGCAACGTCATTGGTGCACTATGTAGTTTCCCGTGATTGAGTTTCTTCGACAACTAAAACATCCTTCACTTTTGTGTAATATTTTTTGTATATTTACTAAATTGACGCTAGACTTTGCAAAGTCTTTCTCGGCCAATGAATTCTCCTCCTTTGATACATTCCTCACAATTTGAGCTGCAGCCTACTTATAGCCAACCGAGGATATGCACTCATCTAGTAGTCGCGTTTCCCTGTGATCGCCGTCCGCCGGAAAGACTTTGGACACTCGATATAATTATGTACAAATGAATAGTCACGTTTGACGTTAGGGTTAATACATATTAAAATACTACGCGTTGGTCTCATGAAATGAGCCAATGGCAGCGATCGATCGATGAGAGAAAATAATGGTACCAACGCTAACTTTCACCGTATCACCAGATTTGCCTACGGCGGAAATAGGATATCGCTAAGAGAGGCCTCAAACAGTTGAAGGAGAGTAGATTAATGCCATGATAGTTACGTAACTAATCAGTCGTAGGCCCTTTCCCCATCATCACTCCCATCATTTCTCACGATGGCCGTGATTGGCTTCTACCGAATTCGGTAGAGAAAAACAATGGTGTAGGTTAAAAGTTGTGTGCATAGTTAAAACGAGTGTCCAGAGTCTGGAAGGGCATTTATCAGTGGGGGGAGTAAACACTCTTCCGGAAGAGCAGTACAGTGTAGGTGTTCAGAGGTGACGGAACCAAGATTTACAGAAACTTTCCATCCCAAGCAGACTCTGCAGAGTCTAAATTGACGCGGGAAGTGGTACACTGTACTCGCATACATGAGCCTATTAAAAACAGTTTTTTTTTGTGTTTTTTTTCTTTTTTTTTCGTTTTACGTAATTTCCTGATCCCGTCAATACCCTTCTTATTGTAAGTGACCCTTCGCAAACCCTACACCTCCCCTGCTTATAGTTGTAATGATAATTAACAACCCCTTTACAAGGCGGAGCAAGCACAACACAAAGGTGATAAGGGAAAGAAAGGCGACAGAGGAACTTGACTTGCAATGAACTCTTCACATTTACAAGGCAATTTACACACTACATTACGTAAGTTAGGTAAGATGTAACTCAGCAGATCAAGTAAGTCATGTAAAATAGAAAATATGTAAACACGGCCATATGGAGATGCACTATATATGTAAATCAGTATCACATAGTAATCATAACTACGTAATAAACACCAAACAGATAGCACTAACCTTCTTCCAATGACCTGAGTGAAAATCAAATCGGCTGACGTTGCCTGGCCATAATACTGAAAAAGATAAGACAAAGGCGGAAAATATTAAAAAAAAACATAAAGAGAGAACATATATCAGATAGTGTTAATGAAAAAAAATAAAAAAATGAAAACTAGGTATTTTTGTGTCCGGAAAGATATTAAATAAAATACACTGCAAATTAAGTGTACTTTTATACCAGATAGAGTAAAGGAAGGATACAGTTGTAATATTCTGCCTAAACATCTACAGGGAAATGTGTTGGAAGTTGTGATGTATAATAATAAGCATATTGTGATATATTTAATTAATGTAACTAGAAAACAAACATTATTCATCGAATGGCTTTAAATGAAGTCAACAAATCTAATGTGAGACCAATAGCTTTCGCTGTTACGACCTATGTACAACTTAACAATTGCAGTAATAATGGTTGTTGTAGTCAGTCATGCAGTTCTGTGGGTCTCTTAGCCTTCAACAAACTTTTCTCTGAACTCCATCAGAGAGTCAACTGATGACCGTATGGAGGTCCTCTGACCCAGAGGTTATGTGTTTTGCTTTGTAAAACAATGGTTTTTAACAAAAAAGTCCATACTATCACCCCCCCCCCCGCCCTCTGCTCTCTCTCTCCTCCAGTAATGTACCTTCTGCTTAAAGCATGATAGCAATATTTTTCAAAATCTTTATTGGACACTAATGGGAAAATCTGACGAAATCTCAGAGTATTATATGAAATGGTAGACCAAGACGTCAGCTTTTACGTTAGAGGCGTGTTAGAAATGATTATGTAGATGTGTATATTCACACACAATAGATGCGTCAGGCCAGTTACAATTTGAGAACTTACTGTCAACATGATATTCATACCGGCTAGTTTATTCTGCTGACATTTGATAATCATATATTGTCATCAAGTGGGTCAAACAAAATACAAATACAATAAAAAAATGATAAATGTGTATTTGGAAGATACACGTATACATATTGTACAGAAGTGTCATACTTTCCTCATACATGACGAAGCTGTGCATTAAATTATATTCAACAAAGAAACAATTTAAATCCTTGCAATTGTAATAAGTGAAAAACCTTTCAAACTCAAAAACTCCCCTCCATTACCCTGTTTTTTTTCTGCTTCGTACTTTGTTCACACTCTACTGAGAGAGATGTCTGCAACGTTGCCTTAACGAGACAAACATTTATCATATTGGTTCACCACTAGTGGTTCCATAATGGTTCTAAAATGTCAACATTATTGAACTGAAACCAAACCATGTGTCACAATCGTAAAACTAAGCAAACCCATTTGATGTTTTTTCTTCATTTTCGAACATAATGCATTCTTACTTTATATCGATAGTCTCAATACAATGTACCCAATACTAAACACATCACTAATCACGACCGGGAAATTTAGGAGTTTCTCGGAAATGCGCCTTAGCTTCCACAGAAAAAAAAAAAAAATCAAAAACGCAAAAGCGATTATAGTTGGAGAATATGACATACCAGTCGAAACTCTTCATACCCCAGCCTAACACATTTAATAACATCCGAGAATACTAAACATTGCACTAAATTGGGTCTAGGGTTACTTGGAGATTGAAAACAAAATCAAGAAAAACCTAAATACCAGTCTAGCACTGTTTTTACTTCAAAAGACGCCATGTATTGCACCGGATTGCGTCTATATGATCATCTAGTACGTGCAAATTTCTAGTACGTTACACAATTTGACACCCCATTTAATTACAACAGTCTCCCATACCAACCATCTCTCTTATTATACTTTGCTCTTCTTACCAAAATGCTATTGTGTTAAGGTATTATTATACTATCATTGACACAAGTTAGAACAACACCAACTCTTCTTTGATATGCCTTACCGTGAAGTGAACATTGTTGGATTACTTTTTCTAGACACTAGAAATTTTGTTCGAAGGAATATTCAATGCCATAGTGACAAAGTTTTGTCTTAAGTTACCTGATATTTGATTAAAAATGTTATCGCTAGAAAGTAAGGGTTGTGGAATTAATCTTTCTGGAAGCTATGCTGTCCTGTAAGAAATTATATTCAAATGAAGTAAATTTTTCACTATCTTGCGTTATCTGGTGGTCGAAGAAATAGAAAACAGAGGGAACATCCTTTTCATTGCAACTGCAACCCATCCCTTATAAAATACTGATCTGTCAACAGTCGGATATCAATACTGTCCAATTTTCCATGTCTGGGTCTGTCCGGCCTGTCCGTCTTTGGGACCTTGTCATCCCCTAAAACAAATGACTCTAGCTGAGTTCTGAGGCCCTTAACAATGTACTAAAATAGTACAACATGTCTAGTACAACAATGTTTACTTAAGACTTTGTTCCTCTTGAGGTAGGCCTACAAGGAAAACAAATCAAAATTTGTTTTATTGTTCATAAGCAATGATTAAGGCTATCAGTTAATAAGTCAATATCATTAATATGAGAACAATCAGGTGCTTAATTAATATAGACCTAATGATCTCCTGAGAGGTAAATAATATAGTAACACGGTAAGAAGATGAAGATTCCACTTTTAACCAACAGAGCAGCATCGCTGGAAGGAAACACATTAAGAAACGGAGACGCTGTTGTTCAGTGTCAATGGAGATGTGTTTTATGGATCTAAAATACACTCATTTACTCCGAGAGGATTAGGACTGTGAAAAGATAAGAACAAAGTACCAATAAAAATAAAAGCTACAGATCAGAAATTGTATCTCGTCATTTTGTTTGAACTGCGGAGGTTAGACCCCGCACTGATGGTGTGCATCATTACCATTAAGGTAAAAATCAAGGCTTAATGTGGAGAAAAACAGAAAATACAATTAATAAAATGACGTAATAAAATGACGTAATCGGGAGAGCGAATGGTCCCCACGTGTTCTTTGATAAAGCATGATGTGGTGTTCTTCGTGCGTTGTCAAAAGTACGGCACATGAAAGGAATATCTATACTTCTTGCAGTTGTATATACTCTTTCTGCCGGATGCAGAAGCAAAAAATCCTCAAAATTTAATATTACATCCTTGTTTATATTACTGTCTATTTACAGCAGGAAGAACTCTGAGGGTAATGAACATATAAATTAGTCAAACTTTTGTTAAAGAAGAATACCAAGGAGGAAAAAAAAAGGGGGGGGGCATTGACGTTGTTTTGATGGTTTGTATGAAATGGAAGAGAAATATAGAAAAAAAAATGTTTTTACCCACCAACACATCCTGATTCAGTGATGCCCTTGGAGGGTAAACTAAAATGTCCTCCGTCATGTATGATGTATGTGGAAGACAAAGTATATTAGACGAAGCAGGTAAGTGCAACTAATGAACAATTCCTTGGTGACAGAGTAACAGTGTGGTTAACACCAAGTCTGTCAAGTATATCTTAGATGAGCTGTTGCACCTATTACAGGTTTTTTAATACGTATGACAATCGGGTTGGTCGTCGTTGATTAGAGCTGATTTTTACTACGTTACAAGCCTCATTACGGTCAATTACATCACACTGGTCGCACCATTCATACACATGAATAGTGCAGGGAGGTGCATAGTGTTAGAAACCCTATTCGGCTGGAAGTTTGAGCATACCATGTTGCCCATTAGAAGTTCATTTCAAATTTCAAGAATATGACTGACAATGAAATGTCTAAAATATGTCAGAAGACATTTTCCTTGCCTGGAATGCCCTTTAATGATACTTATAATAAATATTCATTTGTTTATCCTTTTCTTCGTTCTTTGGTTAGATAATCAGAAACATCTCTCCACCATCATTGGTGGGAAAACAATGAGACAAAATGCTATTTACTTACCAGTAGTAGAAAAATGTCTGCTATTTAAATCGGTAACTCATCTCTTTTTGATTGTGGTGGTGGTGGTGGTGGTGGTGGTGGTGGTGGTGGTGGTGGTGGTGGTGGTGGTGGTGGTGATGATGATGGTGATGATGATGGTGATGATAATGATGGTGATGGTAATGATAATGATGGTGATGGCGTTGATGAAGATGATGATGATGACGGCGATGGTGATGATGATGATGATGAGAAGGAGTATGAGGATGAGGATGAGGATGAGGATGGTGATGGTGATGATGATGATGATGATGATGAAAGGGTTCAGCTTTAAATAACGTTTCGTTAACACAATACGGGTACTACACACAACACATCTTAACAAAAAGAAACTACTTTTACGGTTCGAGGTCTCCTTGGGTATCACGTAACGTCAGTCTCTTCTGTATAAGTCTCTGTAAGATCAGCGTTGTTAGTTTTCGGTTACTCGTTGCGTGTACTCGGTCTCACAGAATGATACTAACACGATATCAAAGCGGTATATGTACACACACAATATCGATGTTTCATTGTTACGTGCACTGAGGGTGACTGTAAACAGGGGACGTTCACAAAGAGTTATACAAACAGAAATTGTTAGGAGAAACCATCAAATTTTAGCAAGACGACAAATCACCTTAAGATTTCTCTACTAATGTAGGCTGTCACCACGCAAAGCATCCACTGAAACATGTTTTATTGCACTTACAATATTATACCAAGATACGTAGGCATTACATATTATGTTATGTTCCAGTAACATTTGATCTAAATATTGTTTAAAGGGATATAGGGCGTTTGTTTCACACACACACAAAAAAACCCCATATTTTTTAAAACCAAAGTTTGTGGATGCAGAATGACAGATTATTCAAAATAAGGAAGGACAGTAGTCGTTTTTTTCCAAGAAATATATTTGTCACAGATAGAAACTCAATTATTTGTTGCTCAAAACTAATTTGTTCACCCAAACTTTTCAAAATTCAAATGATGCATCTTCTGTTACCCATAACATGCATAACGTTTTGAGGAGATAAAGCGTTGGCAGATGTTTATTGATGAAACTGAATAGTTTAATAATGACTTAAGCTATTTCTTTAGAATGTCATGTTTGTGAATTCTAAACGCCCTATTTCCTTTTAAATATGTGTTACATTCGATACATGTCAAACTTTACTACATGTGTTACATCATCTGAAGTCACCAAATTAAGCAAGGTAAACACATCATGGTGATGATGATGGTGGTGATGATGGTGGTGATGATGATGGTGATGACGATGGTGATGATGATGATGGTAATGATTATACTGATACATTCATAATAATGATCGTGATGATTATCATGATAGTGAAGACGATTTCCAATCAACTTCTAACTTATTTATTATACAATTGTTGCTTACTAAAATTTTGCGTTTGTACGGAATAGTATGCAGAGACTACTAACAACAAAATTGCTTTTAGACATTCAATTATATTATAAATTACATTGTGCCCATTGCTTTTCTTGTAGATATAATGAAACAGCTCTTAATCCGTGAACGCCATCAGTTGCGCTATTCCAGGAGACTGAAAACTGTAACTGCTCTGATCTCGATTACGATTGTCGAACTATTTTACAATGTGATATGGTATGTGTGGCAAATTGCACACATCGAGGCATACGTAGTTCTTGTCGTCCTTTTCAAGTTTACCATACGTAACTTTGTTTTGCAAAATAAGAAGCTGTTTTTCATTATCACCACCAAAAAAAATAATCAATTCTGATGAGTATGATAGCAAAAGTAACGTAGACAAACAACTATATAGACATAACTTGTACTCTTGGATAAAAAAAAAAGTTCACTGACATAATACAACATACTGAATAACTTATATCTATTCCTTATATAATGTTTTTCGTTTGGTTAATCCGTTGCATTTATTACTGAGAAAAAGTGTCAAAGCCATTAAAAGTTACTTCTTGAAGAGTCAATCAGTCTAAAGTCGTTAACTCTCTCATAAAGGTGAGATGAAATCGATTAGAACGCGGTCCATATTACGAAGATATTGCTAGATGTTGTTGAAACAAACATACCAATTAGTTATTAAGGGAGGAAAATTAAATAAAGACAAAAGTCATCGCAGAATATCATTTATTTGTAGACCATTACGCCTACAAATGTTAATATATACACAAGGACAATAATTTTATGGACAACTTTTTTACCCATGCAAGTATCTCATTACCTTACAATATGTCAAATTATTTAAAACCTTAGTGTCTTCATTAAATTTTCATTAAGGTTTCATTACATGCCACTCATTAAATTCAGACGCAATGCAAATGTAGATATGAATATTAATGACTATTCATGAAGTGGCTCTTGATATTGATTAGTCACAGATATGCAGCTATTCGTTTTCATTGTGTGCATAATTTAAGGACATTTTCGCCTTTAAACTTTCAGCAAACTGCACACATCGTCGTCCGGCCTCTTTACCCATCTCTTTAACACCATCTGGCTATTAAAGTCTGCTGTAAGTAATAACAGACGGATCATACAGTGTGCTTCGGCAAAAAATACCAAAGTTACTGTGACAGATGAAAAATTCTTACAGGGAAGGCAATCCCTAATGCAGTTTACTTTACAATGTTACTATAAAATGACGACATTTGAAGATAACGGACTAAGATGTTCTAGTACCGTCGCTTGTTATTGGAGATAAAACGCATGGAACAACAACTGTAAGTAATGATAAGACAGTACGTCATGGCATTGTTTGTAACTCACTGATCCGCATCTCACCGCTTTACTTTCCCAACATATTATAGAACGAAACAATACTTTACGAGCCTGATGAACCGTCAATTTATGTTGCATATTAGTTACTATTACATTTCCCACATTGACATACTCGCCGTGTCTTTGTCTCCTTCGGGGTTCCAGTCCTCTTCAGCTGAGACGAACGACAAAAGCAGTCGTCAAAAATAGATTAAAAGCCGACGCTGAGCCGCAGCAGAAATGGAAAGATTTACCGCTGCCAATATGCCAGTAATAGTCCGATAGCGAACCGACAATGGCTTGACTGGGAAATATCCCCAACTAAACCATTAATATTATATAAAAGAATCAACAAATCAATGGCCTTACCCCGCATATTCCTGAATTTTGCTTCTTCTGATATTAAGAGTGGTCTAATGGAGTCAGGCAGGTCACAGTTATAGAACCTGTTAATAGAAATATACAAAGAAATCCATGGGGGTGGATTTAGGTATGGATTTACGAGAACTTCGCCGCCCCGTTCCAAAATGTTGATGTTTGTTTCCAACCTCATAAAACTATACAAAGTCATATCCAATTAGCAAACTAAGCCTATGTTGCGTGTAAGTGAAGCTTTGATTATTATTTTTGATCAGGGGAGAGCAAAATATTAGTACTCCCCTGAAGAGTAACTTAATTCTGTAACCAAAGGTTTTGGCACCCTGATAATAGTATGGCTCATATGGACCACAGTGCAACTTAGGCCAACTGCATACATGACAAGAAGTATTACCCTCCTTGGTTACTTACGAGCACCAGTGCCAGTTGGATTTTTCATATCTCAGTCTGACACATTTAATAAGATAAGAAGATACCTACTATTGAACCTGATTGTGTCTAAGGTTACCTGGTTATTAGAAAATTTTCCATAAATCAGATGAGCCCAATTTCTAGGCGTCCGATGCGGCTAATGTGTCCTTCAAAAAGTACTTGTTGGGCACCCCCATCCCCCAAAAAATAAAAGGAAAGAAGATACGTAGGCTGCGATTATTGTATCACCTTAAAAACACTGATTTGCGTTACAAATTTTAACAAATTGAGTTTTCCTTTCGCAAAATTGGTAAATTGCAGACATCATATCCATATTTCAAGGATAGGTAAATGCAGTTCATGAGACCCCTTGTATACCGATTCCTGCTATGTCGAACGTTTAAAAAACCAACACTTTCTTGTAAGCATTGCGCAAACCAATAGTGGCCCTTCTCTTAGATATTAACCCCGCTAATTAATAACAAGTAAAGTTAGTTCAAACAATTTCATTATCCGCGCAATTCAAGAACTCCTAAATAAAAAGATAAAGGGATATGTAAGGTTACTTTATTATTATTATTCTTATTATTCTTATTATTATTATCATTATTGTCATTACTATCATTATTATCATTACTATCATTATTATCATTACTATCATTATTATCATCATTATCATTATTATCATTATAACCATGATTATTATTATTATTATTATAATTATTACTGTTATTATTATTATCATTATTATCACTGTTATCATTATAACCAGTATTATTATCATTATCATTATTATCATATTATTATTATTATTGCTATTATAACTGTTATTACTGTTATTATTATTATTAGTAGTAGTAGTATGATTATTATTATTATCATTATTATAATTATTATCATTGTTGTTGTTATTATTATTATTGTCATTATAACCATTGTTATAACCATTATTATTATTATTATTATTACTATTGTTATTACTGTTATTATTATTATCATTGTTATCATTATAACTATTATTATTATCATTATCATTATTACCATTAGTATTACTACTATTGTTACTGTTTTTACTGTTTTATCCTTATTATTATTATTTTTTATTATTATTATTATTACTACTATTACTACACGACAAGTTATTCCTGCTGAGAAATGCTAAGATGAAGCTACAAGGTAAAGCCCTTGTAGTATGTGAGTATCACACTGTTTTAAATTATAGCACTCGGTTTATTGAGACCAATGGCAAGACGAATTCTATACTGTCTAAGGAATGTAAGCTATCTCCAGAGACATATACAGAGAGAGAGTTTGGCCAAATGGCATTATGTGACGTCACAAGTGAGCAAAATAGGTCCAGGTAGTACCAGTTACCCGAAGTACGTTTTACCAGTTGCGCAAGGCACGAACTATTGTGTGTACACAGTGTGCGGATTGCGGCGATGTACTAGTAAACGATATTTGCGTAGAACGCAGACAAATCTTCGTGGGATTAAATAACTGATTCGTGAAAAACTCAGCGAAAGTACAAGACTGGCATTCCATTAATGAATTACGGATTTATGTTTTGTGTGAAGTCGTGGTAGGAGTTGAAGTTGAACAATTACTCGTATTAGGGATAACTTGCTCATCTGTAATATAGCAGTTTTTTAAGGTTTTCTTTCTGAAGGGGGGGGGGGGGGTTGAGGTTCACCTCTGACTCAACGTCTGACATCTACTGCTACCGTGACCCCATCCTCTCTGGAATGGCCATTCATTGCACAGAAAACTTGATTCAAAAGGTCATGATTTTATTTTACAATTTTCATTAATCTTGATTTTTATAAACAATTTTCAGATCCAGGTTTCTATCCAAAATATAAAGGGAGGCACTTTTGAATGTAAGCTATTTTTATTGACCCCAGGATATATGATATAAAAGATAAATAATGAAGTGAACCATAGTCCACAAGTTGTCGGACGGCTCAGAAATAGGAAAAACCATCCTACATGAATGTTTATTCATGAAAATAATTTAATACCTGAGGTCAGTCTTTACTGTAGTTTGGATTGACATACGTAAGTTGTTTTTGGTTTTTCAATGGTACAGTCTGATAAGTGGACTAGCCCTATTGTTTGGGAATGATGATGTAAACACATGTTTGTTTCATAGAACTGTACTGCATATGCCATTGTACGGTTTGTTTACTGTTCTTTGTATACGTAAGCACGCGGTTATTCCTTAGACGTGTATCTCCGGCCGCTGCGATTGTATTTTATTTATTGTATTCGTAGGTAAGTAGTAGAAATCAGAGAAGTACTGCTTCCTCCGCATTAGTTCTGTACATTGTGCACGTTAGTTCTTTCGTACAAATGTCTTCATCTCATACTTTGGAGATCTAGACATCTAGGCATAGAATAAGCCTCATCGATTCTTTTCTGAATGTGTGGTGTTGTCATAATTACACAATCGTAATCTATAAAAGTTAGGACAAAAAGTTGGCATACTTATAAATCATATGCTGCCTAGATTAGGTCTACCCTCAACCTGCAGTCACTAAGTTCGCAAGTTTTAAAGGTTAGGGTACCTTCGGTGTATATATTACAGTTTATGCACGAACATGAGCTAGGTTTAATTTTAGTGTGCAAGTTAACAAAGGCCTCCTGGTAATATTTTTAGTGGAGCGTCATTTACCGACGGCGCACTCACAGGTGAGCCTAAATTTTAACGCCAAATTTACCGAAGTATTTGATTTTAAGTTTGGTCATAGCTAGATGTCTAACGTAAGCCAAGGCCTACCTCACAGAGTTTCTTAATGTTTCCATTTGATTTCCAGTTTCTTCTTCCTAGTTTTGCCTCCCATAAGTTTCCTTTGTGCAAGGTTTTTTTTGGAACCATACAAACAAACCCCATTTTCTGTCCGATTGCTGCATTTCACCCATGTAGCACACCAAAGCATTTTCGAAAGTTGCACACAAATATCGTCATAACTCTCAAGTGATTCCGTATACGTTTGCTTTGTTCAACATTTGTTTTCAGAAATCTCATTGATTGACCATCGTTCATGATGAAATATCAAACAAAAATGAGCCATTTTCTGCATCAACAGGTGGCACTGCAAAGTATATGTGAGAAGAACACATTTATGTGCTTTTCTTTATTTGTCTGTGAAAACCACACGTTTTTCTCTTATTTTCGTTGCTTTTCGATCAATGAAACACGCATACGTATGTGCGTGAACTTTTTTTTTTTGTCATTTTTTTCCGCTTGGTTCGGCCAAGGCTCGCTAACGTCGTCGCCGTCCCACGCTCCATACATATAACGTGTGCGTATAATCTGTAATGAAGATCAACGACAGACTGAACAAAATTTAGGTGCAAAGTGGGCGTTGTCCGCTCTCGACCAATCCAAACAGGTTACACAGTTGGCCAAACTCTCTCTATATATGGCTCTGGCTATCGCCATGCTCTTTTGTATTTGATGACAGAGCTAAAATTCACTAGCTACAAGGAAGAAGGCCTTAGACAGTCAAAGAAGCGTAGAAAGGTGTTTAGTTTTCTGCATAAACAAAAGAGAGGTATCTTTCTGATCCAAGAGTCGCAGAGTATAGAAAGGGATCCGAAGTTTTGGCAGAATGAATGGGGTGGGAAGATTGCTTTTGCACATGGCTCCTCTTCTAGCAGAGGAGTGTGTGTTTTGTTCAACCCTGCTCTTAGCATAAAACTCATTAATATAAAATCTCATACTGATGGCAGATATATTATCATTGATGCTAAGATTCGCAGTAAATTATTAACTATTGTCTGTATTTATGCCCCCAGCATTGATTCGCCGTCCTTTTTTTTCTCGATCTCAGCTAATCTATGTAATTTTGTTTGTGAGAATGTAGTTATGGATGGCGATTTCAACCTTGTTTTGGATCTACAATTAGACACAACTGGGGGTTTACAGCAGACTAACTTTAGAGCAAGGGATCAATGTTTAGATCTCATGAACAGGCATGGTCTGATTGATGTGTGGAGGGAAAGGAACCCTAACGCTAAGGTGTACATGTGGAGTTCAAGTATTACTCTCGTAATCCACTGCAGACTAGATTTTTTCTTAATTTCCAGTCATTTGATAAAATGTATTTGTAATGTGAATACCTCTCCAAGTCTACAATCTGACCATTCTTTAGTTAACTGCAATCTCCAAGTGTTTTCCAAGAAGAGAGGTCCAGGGTACTGGAAATTTAATAATTCCCTTTTGAACGATGCAGATTATGTAAGTTTAATTAATAGTCTTTTGGTCACTGAGACTGATATCGCCGATTTTGATAATCCTTCCCTCAAATGGGAGCATATTACGTATAAAGTTAGAAACATTACAATTGATAATTCTAAAAAAAAAAAAAAAAGCCAAGAATCATCGTGAACATGAGACAAGTTTATTGAAAAGAATTAGGAGGTTTGAAAAACTGTATTTTGAATCAAACTCCCCGGAGGTATTTCAGGAATTAAATGAGTCTAGAACTGGGCTGAATCATTTATATGACCTTAATTTGCAAGGAATAATTGTTAGATCAATGGCTAGATGAGTGGAGAAGGGCTAAAAAAGTACCAAATACTTTTTAAACTTAGAAAAAAGGCATGAAGAGTCGAGTGTAATTCGTGAACTTCACACTACTGATTGTGTTATGTTGACTGAGAGTGATCGCATTTTAAGAGAGATAAGATCTTTTGATTGTGCTCTTTATTAGAAAGACTGTTGTAATTCAGTCCCCATTTGTTAAAGAATTACCGTCCAATTTCTTTGTTAAATACGGATTATATGATTTGCTCTAAAGGGCTTGCTTCTAGAATCCAACCTTTTTTGCCCAAAATTATCAGTTCCAACCAAACTGGATTCATAAAAGGACGTTTCCTAGGGGAGAATATTCGATTTGTCTTGGATCTAATCAATTTTTGTTCTTCTAATAATAAAAAAAGGATTGTTGTTTGTAGTAGATTTCGAGAAGGCTTTTGACAGAGTAGAGTGGAATTTTATTATCAATAGCTTAAAGTTTTTAATGCTCTACACTCTATTCAAATAATACAGGTCGAGATTTAAATAATGGTTTTTCATGTGCTGCATTTAATATAACCAGGGAGTGCGTCAAGGATGCCCACTTAGCCCGTATTTATTTATAATTTGTGCCGAAGTCTTTTCGTCCTATATTAAGGGTAACCCTAGAATTAAAAGCATCTAAATGTTTGGTGAGGAAATTAAGATTATGCAGTACACTGATGACACCACGTTATTGTTAGATGGTACTTTTTCAGCTGTTCATATTTATGAACATGACTCTGGACTGAAAATTAATATGGACAAATCCACTGTTTTCCCATTATTTTTTTTTTACTTTTATCTTCATAAATATGGTAAAAAGTTTCTTTACAGCTGCACTTTTAAGGGTGATGATATTGTAATCGATAACTGTTTTTTACAGGATGTATGCAAGGCATGGTCAACTTTTTCCTACTATGTTCCCACCAGTAACTTTAAAAGGGAAATAATGTGGAACAACTCCCATATTAGGTAACAAAATCATTTATTATGCATTTATGTATAAAAAGGGGGTCGTTTATGTAGATGACCTTTTGGACGTAAATAATCGTTTCCGCACGCTGGAAAGGTTTAAAAGAATGCTTAATATTAGTAATTGCCCTTTCACTTTTTTGTGTGGTATTTATCCAGCCATTCCAAAATCATGGAGACCTCATTTTGTGGAACTAGAAACAGTTGAAGAGAATGTTGCTTCGAATGTATCTACTATTTTGAGAATGCCCTCGGTTTCTAGAGGAATTTATAAGTGTATTATAAAGTCTATTACTGTCCCTCCGAAAGCCATCACTAAAGGGAATAGAGATTTTAACTTAGACCAATGTCTTTGGAATACTATTTTCAAAATGACCTTTAGATCTCTAAGAGAGAGTAAATTAAAGTATTTTCAATTCCGTTTTTTACATCGTATTCTAGGCGCAAACAAATTACTTTTTCTTATGAAGCAAAGGGCTGATGCTTTGTGCACCTTTTCTAAACAGCATGAGGAAACATTAAGTCATTTGTTTTGGGATTGTGCTATGGTTTCAAATTTTATTTTAGATGTTGAGCAGTGAGTCTTGGGCAACAGTTCTCCTTATGTAAACAGGATCTATTTTTTGGTTATAACTTTTGTCAGAAACATCTTTATAATTTTCTCATTTTTAATATAAAGTATTTCATTTATCGGAAAAGGATGTCCCAAGAAATACCGAATTGTGTTGAATTTTTGCATAACTTTAAATTTTTACTTCAAGTTGAAAAGCGTCTTTCTACAACAAGCATCCACCATCCGATTAAGTTTGAGTCTCTAAGAAATGCATTCAATTTTTGTAAGACTCTTTTCGATTATTTTTTGTTTTTGATGAGGAGTAGTTAACGCCTTTCATTTTAATCCTAATTTTGTGCAGATAAATTGAACAACATGAAGACCAGAAAACATTTTTATTCATATATGTATTGTTCTTTGCTATAAATTGAGTTGAATAAAAAAAAGAAAAAAATATTTTTATTATTATTATTATTTAATTTATTAAAATAAGTGGGAAAAGAAATTTTAAATTGCAGACGTGATATACTTGTTTCATGGCTGGGTACAATCACCTCAGGTGAAGCCCAGCTAAGTGCCATTTCCTGCCATCTTTCGGTTTTAGCCGCACTTTTCTTTGATAGTAATGTTCCTAATTAGTCACAGACATAATTCAGACAATCTCTGAGCCCCACACCCCCCCCCCCACCTCAAAAAATCTCGGTGTGTTGTCCTATGTGTTCAGTCACAAAGTATTTGCCAAGTTGTCAACGAAACTTGAATATGGTTGTGGGCTGCGGGGCGAGGACAAGTCCAGGTAAAAAATATCTGAATTACCCAGAAATGGTTTAAGAAAAATTTTTCCCAGCACGATGAAAAAAATAAGAGTAAAAGAGGACTTCCTGAAGATATATTCAATTCAGAGGGGAAATCAGGGTTTGGCTGAGAAAATTAACCTTTAGCTTCTTTTTCTTTCTAAACTGATTGTTCATGGGAATATAGAGACGTTGTGGGAGGTGTTTGAAGGTAGAAGAAACGGTAATGATTGCGTTGATTACTGTTGAATGAGAAGTCTTAATATTTTCGGGTACAAAAAATAAACGTTCATGTACAAGACAAGACCTCTATACGATGACCAAAGCGTAAGACTGATATAACGTTATATGAATAAACATAACTTTTAATAAACATAACTTTTTTATCACTTTCGTTCACTTGCAGCATTCTTTCTTCACCTGTATCTACCATGGCAGTATTTGTATGTTGCTATAGTGTGTGCAGGTATTTGTTAATATTTTAGTGATACTAATCTGGCAAAAAAAAAAGAAAAAAAAAACGCTCTCAAGATGTAATTAGCACAAACGGAGATAATATTCATGACAGTTTCAATGCATCTTCAAAGTCTTTATATACCTAGTATCCGCTTACCATAGAGATTTGAATCTCTTTGATTCTGTGACGTAGTTGATCAATCCTGCAACTTCATCCTCGGTCAGTTCGGGTTTTTCTGGTCCTGAATTTACGGTCATCATCTCAAGAGATGAGAGACTTGGTAGGGCAATACCAGAGAGGAGTGTGATGATGTTGTTCTCAACTTTACTAAAGGACCACAGCACTAGACGAGATATAGGAATCTGAAGAATGAGAAAATAACGAGAATGATGATCGAATTGGTGTACGTGGGCCTATTATTACATATTGGTCTAATTACATAGTACGCTAAGACACAAACGAATTATGCACGCTCTCTTATACCCCATAAAAAAAAAAAAAATGGAATTTCAAGAAACCAAGGTTTTGTGACAATGTCCTACAGCGGCGTGATATTAGTTGTTTAGAATATATAGTTTCAAAGCCAACATTATCTACACTATATTACTATTGTACTGAATGTTACAACCATCTCTCAGACGAGATTCTACTAAGTAGTTGGCCCTTTTGTTTGGCAGCAAGACAGTGGTCTCGATCCTCTTTCACACCTAGAATTAAAACAAAACAAGCAACACAAGCCATGTTGACGGTATAGCGATTACATTCATTGCTTTTCTATTTCTTTTCTTTTTTGTTTATTGTTACCGGTTTCACGATGACAGATAATGCAATTTCCAATATAATAACAAGCTTAGCCTAACAATGTGCACGGGACCTAGATATTAATAATTCCAAAAAAGTACAATATGCAATTAATCTGCTTGCAGGAAAAAGTTTTTTTTTTTTTTATAATCAATTTCTCTATCAGGGAGCATGTTGAAGGTCACTTCTTTGGTAAATGTTGGTTGATGATAGCCCTATTTCAATATTTCGCAAACTGTTCATTTCATTTCATATTATTCATTCATTAAAGTCATTAATAAATGCAATAACAATTTTATAACTATTATAATTTTATCTTTAACAACCATAGGCTATAAGGCTATAAGAGCACATATACTTACATCACATCTCGATGCTATCTTAAGGAGTTTCACTTTAGCTCTCTGCAATATCTTGATATCATCACGACTGACAACTACGACCTTGGAACATATCAATTTTACTGCATCCACTATATCTTTATCTTTACCAGTAAACTCCAATATGCAGAGAATTGCCAAATTCTCATCGTTGGCCTGCTTTGTCAAGTAGTCGATAATCACACAACCTGCCTTGGTGTCCAGCCCACTGGCAAATCGAAATAGGTAATGAAAGTCTTTCCGATCTAGTTTGGAAAAGAGGTCAGTCACGGTCTTCCACCTTGCACTTGCTGCAACGTTAGCAGCTGAGGCCGCACTCATCGAAAGAATGAGATCAACTAAGTAAAATGCCGCGTAAGACTCACATAACAGCTTGTGATAAAACGAGGTAGTTTTCAGCTGCTGGAAGAATGATTTCACTCCAGCTCTTACTGCTACATATGTGCCTTCCTCTTCTGTGAGAATACCAGTCCGTATTAGATCATCGTAACTATTCTCACCCAGTACTTGAACAAAAGAATGCCTTTTCCAAACAAGTTGCTGATCTTTCTTGAGCAGTCCTTCAAATGCAATTTTGCTCAAGTGGTATTTACCAGTTTCTGAGCTAACGTCGCCACGGTTTTGCTTGTTTGATGTATGCTTGAACAAACATTCCAGCATGAAGCGAAAGAACCACGTGACAGATGTGATGTTTGGTAATGCGTTATTGTCGTAAATTACATGGGCAATGACGGTAAAGAAAAGAGGAATCTGACACATGTCGTCGAGAACCGTATTTTCTTCAAGCTTATCTCTGATCAGTTTAGCAGCTTTCTTATCGCCACCAACCACTGCCTTCATGATGTATTTGTCTTGATCCTCATTGGTGAAACCAGTCAATTTAAAGTGCGTTGATTGCGTCTTCAGTTCACTAGGCGTCTCTCTTACATGCGTCGATCTAGTGGTTACAATGACACTTGTGTTTACTAACTTCTTCATTTTAATAATATCATTGAAATCGCTGTTTTCTCTACCCTTCCCTGGATACTCATCGTATCCATCAAACAATATCACAATTGGCTTGCCTTTCTGTAAAATCGCCTTGATGTCAGCCTCGGTAAGAGATGAATCTTTGGGTAACAAAAGTTGTTTGATTGCCTGATATATTGAAGTAAATCCACCAAGTTGTCTCATTCGGAAGAAAATAACTATAGCCACGCGTCGCAATGGTGATTGCTGGGCCTGGTTACACCAGTCATACAGAAATTGAAGGGAGAGTGTTGACTTCCCATACCCCGGGTCACCTAATATGAGGTAGCGAGTGGAATCAGTTCCTAAGTGTGCCAAGATATCATGATATGATCCTACCGATTGCCAAATTTCGCTTCCTCTCTCATCGCTGGTCTTTCGTTGAATATTTCCTTGTATAAATATTTTATCGACGCAAAGCATTCTGTCTTTCACGTACGGAAGAGGTTGTACTGCATCGTACACTACTTTGTATTTGAGCTTCAAGAGGCGGATAAACAAATTCTTCTTTCCTGTAAATTAAAAATGATATGAAATATCTTTTTTTCCATGCCTTTACCCTCATATTACTCGTCACTTTATAGCCTTTACATTTTTTGTCACCATATAGTCTTAATAGTCTTTATAGTCTTGGTCGCTCTTCACTTTATAGTCTTAACATTTTTTGTGTCTTTTGAATAATAAATTTTGCAATGGTAAATCTGTCAAAAAGGGAAGTATTTCGCATCGAGAGAAATCAACAAACGGTGACTAGTATGTGGTTCTCATAAAGCGATTACACCCCAGAAGATCCTACAGCAAACAATAAGTGAGCACCGTATACATACTAGATTACTATGGATCCATGTGTACAATGTAACATGGGTCGATGTTGGCAACTTTAACAGTATCTTGCGTCACAGTGATGGTATGGTGTCCTCGGGGTCTCTTAGTCTATCCGCAACCACCCAAAAAGAGCTTCCTTCTCATACATTGTAAACCTTGTGACATCATTGGGTTTTGAATGCTAGTGAACTAAAAGAGGTGATTTTTAAGCATAATATTTCAACATTAAGAAACTACCAAAAGATTACAATAATGTAAAAAATGTTTGTTCAAACATAAAAAATACTGTTGATGACCACATTGGTGATGTGCAAAAGTAGGAATTTTACTGTTCTTATGAAAGTTCGTGAACGTGTTGTACAGCACCCCGTAATTTTATCTATAATTGCATTATGAGACGTTGCAAAAACACTCAAAATGGGGGGGGGGGGATTTGTTACATCTTTCCCTCTGATTTGTTCAGTTTTGTACCATTAAAGCTAGTAAATGAGCGAGGTATTTGGCAAGTATAAGACGAAACAGTTTCGTCCCCACATACAAGTGCATGGAAGGACTAATTACGCGGCATAAAACGATGGTAAGTTTGCAACCATCGACGACTACTCGTATGTGTATAGGCTACATGCAGTACATACAAAATAAACAGTAAAATTGCTCTATAATAAATTTTTAATTATGTCAATTAAAGGTTGTAAATTTGGTGTCACTTTACGTTGTCATCTGCAAATATTGTTTGGAATATATCAAACTGACGAAGCGAATCAGTCAAGTACTCGCAAAGTTTAAAGATATTGTGTGAGACGTGGGAAACAGCGCTCTCTCTTTAATTGTGCTTGTTTTCAATATCGAACGCAATACATAAAATTCTTTCATTTTCAAACAGATTGAAGATAAACGTTTCCACCGGCCATGCTATAATGGATACAGAAAGTCTAATTTAATTGTTGTTATTTAACAAACAGTTTACCATCACTTGTCAGTCAGGTTAAGAGACATACCTTCGTTGAGACTTTACAATGTAGGCGAGAGTGTAAGGAAATGGGTCACGTGACTTAAAGTGATTGTGTGTGTACTGAAAATCCAGAAGGATAAAATTCTGTTTGATTTGAACTTTTCCTTTATTTTTAAATGTACCCGCGAGGTTGAACATGAACGAACTACATTTTTCAAAAAAAAAATAACAACAACTACTTTGAAAAGCAACTGGATTGGTAGATTTTCAAAATAGAAATTATATTTGAAAATTAACGGTTCTTACTATACGCGCTTAGATAATGAATATGCAACAATACTTATCTCACTGGCGTATCGAAAACATACTAATCAAGTCGTCGCTCATATCGGGAATGGCAGTATTTGTTGTAAGGAAGCACTGTAGTCTATTTCGTCAGTGATCCTGAGTTATTTTGACTAACTGAATATCCAATACTAGTATACTTCACAATGGCTTACTTAATGAAGCACACCGTTGATTTGAATGAAATCTGCCAACTACTAAATTATCGCATTGAACAGTTTTTGTCGTCATGTTAGATGAATTTGAAATCATATGAATTAAACAACTAAAACCTATCCATTTTACCACATTGTCTGAATGGTGCAAATTAAAAGCCTTTTCAATTTTTTGGAGGAGAAGTTTCAATGTTTTTACTTTCACAGAAAAGAGAAACGAGATATATATACTTTGAAAATCTTAACATTAAACTTTCATTTTTTCAACGTGACATCATTCATAAATTGCATATATCGGGAGACGCAACCTTCTAGAGAACATATGCGGCTTAAAACAAAGGGTGGGTGGGTAGGAGGGACGTTTGGGAAATCATATACGGCAGAATGAACTAACTGAAACATATTTATTTTCCCGGATTTTCTGAATGGTGCAGTTAAAAGCCTGACCAAACTTTTGAAGATGAAAATTCATTGTCTGTACTTTTTGCCTACCCACACAATCACTTTTGTTAACTTGGTGGTTGAGGACAGACTGCATGTGCTATTAAAGACATATGGTTGATCAGGAGTCTTAAGATTCCACAAAATTCAAAAGAAGCCATCAACCATAGAAACCGCCAGTTTTCTCTCAATCAGAGTAACAAAGTGACTCCGCACCCCCATAGCCACAATGAAACACAATGGCAGTTTAGTTGACTGGATGATACTAAATATGATGGTTATGATGTAAAGTCATGCACAAAAAGGAATTGATTTAGTAAGGTCAATATGGTAAAAGTAGGTATCCGTATTAAAGACACTCAAATCGCTGTCATTAGGAACCCAAAAACCTAAACATAGTGCCAAAGCGAGTTGAATTTGTTAACTTAGCAATTATGCCCATCCGATGCAATTACACAAGACACAGTATCTTACATAAAAAAGAAAACAAATAGAAATCTCCTGATTTCTTCTAGCTTGATAAATTATTTAGCATCGTCTGTCTCCCCTTTAAATGACCTGATGGCTGAGAGCCTCATTATCAGCCAATGTCAAATTGTCATCGGAGCTAGACTTGTGCTCTGAATACATCAGTGCGTCACAGGTATGGACCGACTGTACCTTCTACACCCACCTGTCTCTATCCACCTCTGTTCTTCCTCGCAAACGTCTGGTAGTCTTTACATGATGCCCTCTCTTTCCGACTGATAAATGTACAGATGTACCCTACTACAACTGAGAAATCAGTTTTTAGAATGCATTAACTGTTCATTTTGTAAGTATCACACACAGTGGGAACTAAACAATACATGTGGCAGTTAATTGGTATTCATGTTCTTACTGAGTGCCAGTTCACCACAACTATTTACAAATCATACATTTTGTCAGTTACCTTGTTTCTAATTACATTACCTTCCAATGTAAGGGGTTGGAATCCTGGGTCAGACGAAACGTTTGTCTGATAAGAGTTTTCAACCTGAGATGCAATGCCGGCCCGATCGCAGAGAAAAAGTGCATTCACTAAACATGAAATATCTTCACGACTGATCAGTCCTCGAGTTTCTAATTCAGATACCATTTGAGATCCAGGGTCTTTCGAGTGTTCTATACGATCAGCAACGGCCCTCGGAAAGGACAGACATGTTGCTAGTTTTAACACATCACGTAAGGCAAGCATGTTTTCTACGTCGACTTTGAATTTCCCAAAACCTATCAAGAAGAATAACACGTTACAAATTTGAAATTCATTGAGAATAAATCCGTGTCATTACACTAGTTAAGACGCAACGCATTTCAATGTTATTAATAGTTTATTGTGGAGCTTATCATGATGAGACACTCACCATCAACCTGCCTTTCATGTTCCATGGATTCACTTTGACTGTCTCCCTCAGGCATGTACTCTGTGGTGGAAACAATGCATTGTTGATAATTAAGCTTACTATAACGTATTAAAGTATGCAAACAGCATTCAAGAAATCTTCACGATTGAGATAATAAATTAAAAATAAGTTGTTGCGAATATGCCAATAATATTATGTTCGAAATAGTTATAAGCTCATGAATTCTGTCATTCCGTTACTTTTATGAAAATAATATCCTTAACATTTACACTATGTTACTAACACGTGATAAGTTTGTTTGACAAAGTTGTTCTTTTTAAATCAATCCATTGCGTGTAAGGAAAAAATATTATTCTTGATTTATATCTAGACAAACTTTGGTTATTCACAATTAACTCAGAACATACCATATTGAAATGGTATTTTTGCAATGAATAGTTCACATCGTTGGAATGTTAATCAGACAAACGATTCTTCAAGATCGATTGTTCTACAAGGAACTTGTTATACTGAATAAACAATGATTTTTGTGTGTCAGTATAATAGTAATTTGTGGCATTATATCATTAATGGCCTATGAATGCATTCATGTAATGGACACAATGCTCCTTAATTGCCAGATTTCACTCATGAATAAATTATGAATAAAATACTTTGTGATGAAGACTCTTTCACTTTGTTTATTTTACGGCCAAATAAACAGTTTTTTTTTCTTCGTTCTCTCTCTTACTGTAGTTTTTCCATGTCACTAAGCAAGTTATCTATCAACAATGACGCAATGAGACTCGCTTATTCGGGCCTTACTAATTATATTACCAGCTTTTGCTGTAGTAGCCTCTTCACTGAGCGATGCAGGAGGGTTTTGACTCCCTCGTCTCCAATGTGTAAAAAGGTTCCCCATAATGCAATGGCCCTTTTAAGAGAAAGTTAGTAAATTCGTTTACATCAATTTTATTATAGAAAAGTGGTGTAACACTTTAGTAAGTTTGTATTTACGTAGGGCTATATTTTGTTATTCATCTTAGCTACCAATACCTTTGTTGCTGAATTTTACGTCTGAGCTAATGGGGATACAGAAGATTTGCTGCAAGACGTTTGTTTAGTGTTGGCGGCACAGTGTGTCGATAAAACATGGACGAGAGAGGTGTTGATGTCTCGGACGTCGGACATTGCATTATTTTTTTTCATGTGCTACGAATGCTTGCATTATATTGATTCTAATTGGGGTGTACGTTGATTGATTACAATCACCGTGAGAGAGCGAATCAATTATAATCAGAGAAACGTATACATCGTCGTTGCTACTGTTTCGCCTGTGTTTTCTCTGCGCACACGCCATCCGGTCACCTCTTCATTTCTTCTCTTGCAAGGTCTATCCCCATTGAAACCCATGTCGGAGGTAATCGGAATTTTCACTATGTTAGTAGTATAAATTACTTTGAAATAAATAGCTTAGTCTTTAGTGTAATCAAAATAATAGTGCCATGCATGTGGCTAGTCGGAAACTTGATTTTTAAGTTCTAATGCAATTATGATTTCATAAAAAACAACTCATCAGCCCAGACAATTTCAATTCTCCCAACCACTTACGTCTATTCCCTCCCTCTGTATGTCTTAACTTCCTCCTGTACAATAAAAAACATGGATTCCTGCGTACGCGGTGTAATATGAGCTACTCTGCATCTGCTGAATTTGCTGTCAATCAAAGAGTAGTGCAACTTAGAACCAGTTAAGCCTTTTGCTTTCAGGAAGGTAAAAATATAGCTTAGGGTGATTTGGTACTGACTTCTAAGCTATCAGACTTTACACACCATCTACCAAGGCCTACAAATGTCATCCACATACATACAAAGCTAACACACACTTACCTTGAGCGCTCTGTCAGCTCTCACCATTGGTTTGCATCATTCTCACCTATAAAGAGTTGCACTGTTCAATTTGAACTGGTCAACAGCATACAATTCGACCCTAAAAGCGGAAGTACTTAACTCAGATCAGTTTCCCTCAAGAATGTTTTATTTTTTTTTAAATTTATAGCCTTATACATAAGCATGTACATTAACCTATACCAAGTTCAAGCTACCGACTAGCTACCGACAGCAAACAGGAATTCAAAACCCTGCCAGACTTCCTTTTCATGCACTAAAAGTGCTAAAAGTGCAAGCAAAGTACGGGTCTGTATGATCGATCACGTTGTAGCGGATATGTGGTAAAGGGCTCATTGGGTTGGTGTAAAATTCCACGCACAACTGCTAAGTATACGTAACTCATATGTTGATAGTAATTGACGAAACGCAACTGGCATAAGTAAATGAAACAGAGAAATCTGTGACCAGACACTTTTTGCCACATAGTACTAAGCATAGGCCACCCTGTTCATACAAACTACAATTTCTCACATTTTCAAGAAAGGTGGGAAAGATACATGAAAATTTAAAATAATTCGCATGATGTTATTGGCATGTAACTGTTTTCTCCATACATATCCCAAAAAGAACAATATCAACCAATCAACCTCTTGAACAGGCTGTGTTATAACAGGATACGTATATACTGATAAGTATATACTAATATACTTATCAGTATATACTTCAATCTTAAATCTATTTGAAGTAAATGTAATCAGTAAACTATAAACATTTTTTTTTTTTAATGATGGAGTTTTGTGTGTCACGAGTCCGTTTTAGAATGACACTGGAGACAAGGAGAACATGGAACCCTGAGTGACGTTACGTAATATACTTTCAATATATACAGACAACTTAGTGAGTGAAATCGGAACACAATTCCTGCTATGCTTTCAAAGTAAGGTCTCGCTACCTCCCAGTTCGGAGCGTGAAAACACACAGTTAAACCATTCTGCACTTTTCAAAATCATAACGCAGGGACACCAAGTCTCCTAATTTTGCATACACACATTTATCACTTCTCCCACCATAATGATTCTGTGTAATGTATTACCTCTACGACTGCTTCTGTGACTAGAACACACATGTACAGTACCCAAAATACCACACCACGGTACACCACGGTACACCACGCAGATATACTGTCATTTACCCTTAAAGGACTGGTGACATGAAAATGACATTTTGAGGTATTGGGTGCATTAGGCATTTAAAATGTTGAAAATAGCCACAAATTGCGTCAAAATCCGTCAAAAATTGACAAATGTACAGGCAAATTAGTGTCTCACAGCTGTGTCATGAATAAACATTGTCTTAATATGCAAATTTGTGATGTCAGGAGAGGGACTCCCAGGATACGTCTTATGTTAATCCTTGTTTATGTAACCTTTATTTCATGGTCGTTTGAGAATTTTATATGTCAAGAGGGTTTTATTTTGGAAGCATGTGTTTTCTACTTCAAAAATATCGATATCACGCTCCAATGTGAAACTCAGTAATTAAGTAATTAAGAGGCAAAATATATAGGGTTAACAAAAGAAAAACTGACACTGTGCAACACTCCACGTCATCTGTTTTGCATTTTCTTCAAACTTTGAAAAGTCATATCTCTAAACCGGTAATAGATATAAACAAAATTCCAACGGATTTTCACTGAGGGTTTCACTTTGTAATGTTTGCATGAAGGAAGCTCTTTTTTGGAAGCATGTCACACGTCCTTTAAAAATATGAACCTACAAGAGATATATGGCAAGTAAAGGTATTCTCTATGTTACATAACACTTACCATCCTCCCCTCTGGTTGTACACTGGAAATTTGCCACGCACATGATATCGTTACCTAGTAGCACTCATCTATGGACATGTGGAAGTTTGCATATACATAGATAGCGGGGGTTTCAGTGCTCTACTGTTGACATCTATGGACATTTTTAATTCAATACGGGAAATTAGAATCGCTCCATGACTGGTAACACTCTACATATCTTAATGTTGATTACGAATATCAAAGAAGTACTCCATGTAATATTTGACTTTTGTTAGAGTTTCTGATTAACGAAATATACACAGTATCGACATGAATTCATTATTTTTCGTGCTAGGGCAGCACATGAGAGGAAGTAACCTTTCAGGTATCAAACTCTAAGATCTTTTACCTGTAAAACTAATATGGTCGTCAAAACTAAGACATGCTGTATAACTTTAACATGCTGTAAAACGAAGACCTGTAAAACCAAGACTTGTAACACTAAGACGGAAATGGCTGTGAAGGAAAGGGGTACGTAGCATACCATTTATTTGAGTGTAAACACATGTTTACGGTAGGGAGGGTGGTGGTAGGGTAGAATCGTGTTAGTGAATGACTAAGACGATGACACTATGACTTAGACCTATTCTTTTAAATTGCAAGGTTTCAAATACTCACTTTTAGTGTAGGCACATGCAGGAAAAGCGTAATTGCTTGAAGTATACCCGCTGTGCCTTTTAAGAGAGAACCAGACACATCCCAGTCAGAGGATGGCAGACCCCTTTGTAGTGCACATGTATATAGACTGTTCATCTTTTGTTTAGTCACGCATTTGTTAGCATTCAAACATGCTTACAAAGTTGTAGGAGTTTTAAGAGAGTTAGCTACAGGGGGTATGTTGAATCTGCCTATGCCGGCATATAAAATGTGTTGTTAAAACTGTCTGGTCGTGGTAAGACTTGAAGCATAGATCTAAATAATATTAGATAAAAAAAAAAAAAAACATTAGTAAGAAAATGTGTAGGTCTATCTGACTGTGATGTTTGTTCGTGTAAGCTACATACACTTACATTAGTGTGTCCTATTGATTGAGAAGACCAGAGAGTCGACCAAAAATTGCCATTGACCAACGCAGCCTGAAAAAATACACAAAAAAAAATACACCCTCACATCTTATATGGTGCATCAGCCTCGTCATTAATAATCCCTTCTTTAGCCCGAGACTTGACTGTAACGTGCTGTAAAATAAAAGCTGCATACAATGAACTTTGTTCACTATTTTTCACAGTCTTGTCATGATTTGATGTTTTTTTTTTTTTTTTTTTTGTTGGTTTCTAAGGTTTGCTTGGTACGGTATCATGTACGCTCTAGAGGAATGGCATAGTTGAGATCACTTTCGGGAAGTTGAGATTGTTCTTTTCGTTAGTGTGGATATGTGATAATGTTTCGGTAAGTCACCTTCGTATTTTATTTCACGTCTGTATTAACATAGAATGAAGACAGTAAACCTACATGTAAGCAGAAAGTGGTCCTTAAGGAGCGAAAAAGAGGAGACGATTTGGTAATAAGAAATAGGAAAGGCACGGATTGTGTCTTACTAAAAAGACACTTCTTCATAAAAGAGAAGTGGGGGGGGGGGACGCAAAATGAAAGGGCACAAGTGGATGCAACATAAAACAAATGAGAGGGTGGAAATATAGCAACATGAAAATATGAGAATGACAATAAATGGAAGGGTGGTAACATAGCAAAATTAGAAAATGAGAATAAAATGAAAGCAACTACGGAAATACAGCGAAATGAGAAAATGAGAATATTGAATGAGAGCAATGAGCAAATGCGCATAACGATAATAAAATGATAAAAAAAACCTGTGAATAAATTAACTCTGTTGTGTGTTCTCGGAAAAGTGCCTACATGAAAGTTCATCTCTTGACAGCGACGTTTAATTTTTTTTAGAAAATTAATTAATCAAGTTTGAAAGTTTTTTATCTGGAATAGTCACATCAACTAATTGGTTTTGGAAGTATAAGGTAACTCTGGTCTTGGAAACGGTCGCGATATGCCACAATAATTCTTCCGTTAGCATGTTTCGAAAAGCGATAGAGATCAATCTGCCAGGTTTCCAGATGGTAGGCTATGTGTGTGTCTGAATGTCTTAAACGATACACTAAATGAGGAGAAGAAAGAGATTGTGTGATATAATTTTCAAAGATATAGTAAAAAAAAAAAACGAAAGTTTATAACGACCCAGAAGATGAAAAGAAAAACAAACTACAAAATAAGAACAAAATGATAGTAAATGAGAGGGAAATATGACAAAAATAAAACAAACGTAACAGCAAATGAGATCAAAATATAAAAAAATAATGAGAAAATGAGAATAACGTGGTAGCAAATGAAGAAAACTAAAAAAGGAGAAAATTAGATTAAAATTACAGGAAAGTAATGAAAGAGTGCATTACTGGGAAGTGGAAGTGTTTAGAATCGTTCAACCACAAATGTAGCTTTGATATATTTAATAGAATATATATTTGAACACATAGTGACTTTTCAATGCAATTTCCATATGTGGTTTTCAAGCAGGGTTATTAACAGGTAAAGTTGTCAAATTTGTTACCAAAAATTAACTTGAGCCAAGCAGGAATGATATCATCTCCCTACATTTGATAAGGCATTTTATGTTTTCCTTTAAATTATACACCAACTTTAATATTCAATGTTTATTGGTGTCATAATGTGAATGTAAGAGCGGTATGAAAATTTGACGATCTTCAAGTAACCAGTACTAAAGATGACCACTCGTTGATTTCAAAATCAAAATAACAAATTTAATAATGAAGAAAAGGAAATATGATCATCAAGAATGTGAACAAACTGATAAAATTTTGAGAGTTAGAACAAGAATCAAGTCAGAGGTAGAGGAGAGTTTAACGTGAGAGACTTGCGGTAAGTCTAGATAATTAGGTCTACACTGATATTTTACACATCAGTTGTTTGATTGCGATTATTGTTAGTAGAAAAAGACAGTCTTAGAGGTCTTATGACAGAGAATTGTTCAGTCCATGACGACTGGATTTGAACTATCCCCTCAATTGTTCAATCGGTGTGCTCCGTTGTCTGTTTGTATTCAAAGAAAAGGGAAGTCAAAATAATTGAAAAGAAAATGTGCCATACCCTGCCTAACACAGGAAACGACTGTTGTGTCCAGTTATATGGAAATAGTAAAAGTTGTAGTGAATTTATTCGGAAGCCATACGCAACAGAGTAAGACTGGACTGTTTTAACTTTTTGTATATTCTTCACAACATTTCTTTTGTTATTAACTTACATAGCCATGCTGAAAAACGAAATAGGCCATATATTGCAGTTCAGTAAAATGGACGGTAATTAGAGCACTAACGGAAAAACCTTACATAATTGGAAAAGCTGCCTCACATGTTTCAGTTGTTTCACTTCCCAACTATTCGGAATGTAAGTCTACAACCATGGTGAAGGAGTATCTGAAGCATAGTCGCTAAACGTTTGACTAACGACAACGCAGTTCTAGTTGAAAATTATAGTCTGTAACTCCTGAAAGAGCTATTGCTATGACATAACGCCTGCACTCTCTCAAGGTCTGTAACTCTCTCCATGTAATCAGTAAGAAAATAATGTCATCAAAATATAAAAAAAAAGGTGAGAACTTAAATATTACCAAATTGTTGAGAGGTTTTCTTAATTCACCATAATTGCATAAGCCTTGAAAACAGTTTAATATATACACCTTATTTGCTTTCAGTATAGGCGTGCAAATACATATCCTTCAGATTTCTATCTAACATTACATTAAGGTCAATAATTACTCAATTCTGTAAGTGTAATATCTAATACTCTTCAGAAGACGCGCATCAGGTGAAAATGTGTGAAGAAATTGTTAACTATAAAAAAGCATTGTAAAATATAGTACTCACTCTTTCGTAAAACGAGAGTTCAGAATATCCACACCTATGCTATTTCCATTAAGACCGATTGAACAATTTACACTTTTCAAAATACATATCATTGGATTTCTGAAAGACGTATGTACTGAGGGAGATGACTGGGCGAACATATTTGGAGGAAATATTGCAATATTAACAGTTGACTAGCCTGCAGGAATTGGGTTTGTAACAAACTCAATCATTTACCTGTGTAGAGTTTTAATAATGGAAACTGCCTTTCGAGTTGCTAAAGTTATGTGATTAGAACGTTACTAAACTGGTAGCAGGAACCGCAAATAGCATTCTACAGGGAATGCAGGTTCTTTTGACGATTACACTTCCCAGCGTATGGATAAACAATATCTTGAATAGTTTTGTTTTATTACTCTCGCCTCACTGACTGTTGCAATTTATGCCTAACGTTCTCTAGCTTAATTTATGAATAAGTAACACGTAACTTCAATTCGTTATTAATAGCGATTTATACTCTTCTCCTCCTATAATCATTCAACAGACCCAGGGAAGTAGATAAACAAACTATACCGTAAGGATTGTTTGGATTATTTGCATGAGTTCATGTTTTGTACATACCTCACAATACCAAAAATTCTTTGTTAAGAGTGTTTCATTCCATGTTGTCTGTAGACTGCAGTGCAGCCGCTACTACCACCTTTAATACGTTTGGTTCTACGTATTGTGAGGACTGGATTGCATCCACAGCTAACCCGTTGATTATCTTTCATCTTTTTTTCTCTTAACACTTTAACGGGCGCCAACCATTAACGGGTGTTTGAACCAATATTCTTTTTGGGGGAACTGCAGGGCAGAGACCATGAACTAATGATTTAGTGTTTTGGTTTATTTGCCAAGTACATGTCTTTCAAAGACAGCAGTATAGTTGCCCCAACTCCCTACGACTGACTTTGGCTCATCTTCTGTAAGGAGGCTGCAGTGCAGAGTCCACAAAAATTTGAGAATCACGGAGTTGACTCCATGTACGTTGTCTCATTACTGCAAAGACTGATGCCTCTTCTCTTTGAGTATAAGAAAAGACTCCATAAGATTACTGTTTATCATTCTCACTTTCTCTTGCTTCTTCTTTGCTCTTCTGAGCTATCACATAAATTATCGTCAGTTTGTAAATATTTTGCTCTAAAATAAGTAAAGGATACGCTTTTTTTTTTTATACCTGATCCATGTTTCCAATACAATGAGCTCTATTTTCTATAAATAATTGCAACGTCGTATCTCTCACTGGTATGGTAAAAGAATATATGTTGGTCGTACTAGGATTTCGCAGGTTGAAATATCGTCAGTAGGTTTAATCCTTCTGCATTTCCTTTGGGATAAACTCTTGTATATGAATTAGGAATTAACTGAAATGTTTTTCTTTTTTTTTTGCCAATCGGATGCCAAAGTATATATCATAACATCAATTGATATCTGCTCGGATATTTTTGTTATCAATTTCTCTCCAGATTAATTTCATCTTATGTATGGTGTAGTCACTGACATGCTTTTCCAAAATCTTTACAATTTTTTCTGATATTCTTTTACCTCTTCGGATGCCTTCGTTTTCCTGTGCACACATGTTGTCAAGTCGCTGAGCAGGGGTAAACATCGATACCTACATTACACCGATGGTTACGAACATCGGCCCGATCCGATGTTCTTTCAGACTTTCCATCGAGCTCTAATATCAATATCCGTGGTATGCTTAACTGTAATGAACTTATTCATTTGAATGCACACTCTGTGGGTCACTGTGCTAATTCGCATAGCGCTCATGCATATCGCTGCTCACTTACGTGTTATGGTGAATGTCGGTGGTTTTACTTTCAGATTCTTTACACGTCCTTGATACTTTCTGGAAAATAATTAGTACATTCTCTACATCTTTTACAGGTTTGATCAACTGTATACTGGCATGCACGAGAGACAAACACTTAATTTACAACTCCGAGTAAAAGGAGTGGATGCAAAATGGATGCGTTCAGCACCATTAACTGCTTCGCAAATAAGCTTTTGTCCCTAACGGAGAATTATAACCGTCGTAAAGCCAACGTAGGTCATCTTTGCTAATTCCTTAGTGGATGTGTTGACACTCTGACCAAAAGAAAAGTGCTGTTACCTTATAGACTTTTGTAATAAAGTAAGTAAGATTTTCCTGTTCTCGTTTTTTTTTTTTTAACTTAGACGGCAAGTTTCGGTGCTGCATAATAAAATGAAACTTTGTTATGAAGTTTATATCTTTGTAACTGACGAATGCTAGTTTGCACATTCTTCATGAAATTTGAATTTATTTTGCTTATGCGCCACGGTGAAGACTTTCAACTGATGAGCTGTTTCAAGCTGAAGGTTTTCACATTATTCGACTCTCTGGTCTAGAATTAATGTACCGTTTGTGCGCTTTAGACTTTTTTCAATAGGATTCTCCCTGAAGAGTTCAAACGGATAGTTGCTTGGAACATTTCGTAATTATTTCTGCATTTTGGGCAGGATGAATGCCAAAAACACCAGAGGATGCACAGAAAAAGTGTGGCATTTGGCCATACCCTACGCCCCTTTGGATATTGTAAGGTAGATAGAATGTGTAGAAAGAGTAGATATTGCATGTTCAGTTTTTTATTACTTTTTTTCCGAAATGTACATGAATATTAGGGAGGGCTAATGTAATGGACAATCCCTTTGCCAAAAATTTCGAGGAGTTACACACGCAAGTCCCTTTTTATTCGCCCTATTGTCCATCCAATCACCATACACCAACAGTCCAGCCATATATTAGAATTTTTGCAATATTTTCATGTCATCCTGACACCAATTAATTTTCGTCACTGTTGCACCAATCCAAAATAATATTCGTATTACCCAAATGTATCGCTACAGTATTGTTATATTTTTTTAAATGTTTTCTAAGTTGAGACAGTGGATATTAACATGAAGATAGCCTTTGCCATAGCTCCCAACATACTGCCTTGAATAATCCACCTATTGCGAAGTGTATGAACTGGAACTCATCTCTTCATTTATCACCATGACGTAAAACGAACGAAAAAAAAGTGTGTTGCTTATTGTCTAGTATGACAGACCTGGTACAGATTTTTAAATTTGACAACCCGAAACCTACTGGGCGAACTGTTGGGTCCAGGGTAAAGCTTCTATTGGAGTCCGAAGGTGAAAAGAACAGAAACGCAATATAAATTTAAACAGAAACGCAATATTCATATTGACATTACATAGATGTTAGGATACTGGAGGTTTAGTGTCCGCCTTCCCATGTCGTCTCTATAGTTTGCATCTTCACTAACGATATCCATAAACCTTTTTTTTTTTCACAGCAATTTCCGGGGGGTGCATGAACTGGTAATCGAGAAGAACACGCCTCCATTTGAAGTTTGATCCTTAAGGAACTACTTCCCATGTCGTTTGTTATTCTTTCAAAAAAAGAAAATCTATGACGCGCCCAAAGCGGACCTACTCAAAGATGGAGACAGCAACTTAAACAGCTAACTGTAAGTTATTTTCTTCACAGAACACAGGATAATTTAGTCGGTATTGACTACAGGCGGGAACCTCAAGCCATTTGCAATTATATACACAAATTTCGTAGAATCGTCTTACCTGAAGGTGAAAAGAGCATAAACCAACCAAATCAAATACTATTCTTTATATATCATCTCCCTACGGCTCACAGCTTAACATCAACGAACTTATCGAGACATACTTTACAAGGGGTCATCAACTAGAATGAACTTTTAATTAACAGTACAGTAATTTCATACTTCACGAGTTTTTACGTATTTCGTGTTCTTATGAGTTTCCATGTCCACAAACATTATCGTTTACAGATTTTATTCATGAACCCTCAAACGTTACAATTTGTATACCTTTTTACAAACCCTTTTCGTACATACTTTTAAAACGGGTTATATCGACTCGCGTCGTGATCTACTAGTGGTGGTTAAACAATCCGCGTTGCCCTTCGTTCGTTCTTGTCGGGTCGCGTCGCGTAATCACCAATACGACCGTACCTACCTTCGACACCTTATCAGTAAATTAATTTCTGTAAGCTCCTGCCAAGTTAAAAGCTGGACACCAAGCTTAAAGTGTAAATGCGATAACAATTATTTTCCATTCACTTTCATTAAAATGCATTATTATGCAATCATTAATGCAATTATTATTCAATAGTATTTTTGTTTCGTTGTATTGAGAATTTTAATAATATGAATAGTCCCAACTCACTTTGCGGGGCTCGTAATAATTACAGAAACCTTTTTTTTTTACATGTACCTTTAAATTGCTGTTATGTAAATTTGTATTGCACTAAAATGTTAACCATTTTTCCACTCATGTTAGTCCGGAACCGAATTTCCTGTGTATTGCAAATGTATTCAAGTCTTGTCTACACAACTGATATTGCCATGTAGCTACCTCTGAGAGCCCCATGATATTACATTTTTCATATCCAAGATTATGTCATATTGTATTGCATTTTACGATTTGCACTTTTACATTGTTCTATATTTAATGGAATTACATGTTTCTTTAATCCTCCTATGACTGAAACTAACAATTTTCATCAGTTTTTTTTTTTTCTCCACAGATGTTTGATCCAGGCACTCTAAACTGGTCACCGAAAAGACCACGCCTACCACAAACCAGGGGCAGATTAAAAACAGACTCATGGTCCCTAATTTTTGTCGATGTTAGGCTCTTGGGAAAGGTGTATATTGGAAGGGGTGTTCCTCTACAAAGGCTCAAGTCAGGATTTCTATTCAGTCGGTCCACAGAGGTCTAGGGGCCTGAAAAAAGGTGTAAGAGTATGCCCCCCCCCCTCCTTTCTGAGTGCGGTCAGGACCAAGCGCAGCGGAACCATCGGCTATCGCAGATCCTACGAGAAATTGGAAAAAAACTTCAAATCCTCCACATGGTCAGAAACAGTACTTCCAGAATTTTCTACGTTGCAGGTACCCAGCCTTGAAGTAGATATCGCATGCTTCCTATTTTCCAATTAGGCCTTATGAGATCAATGAAATGAAGAATCAGTGTAAAAGCCAATGAAAGATCAAAGACTAAAAATGAAAATGAAATTTGGGGAGATGGTTGAACATTATCTAATGCAACGAAGCACGCAGAACCCGAATGGACTTTTCTTTCTTTTTTTTTTTTTGGGGGGGGGGGATGAGGCCTGTCCAAACACCAGCTTTTTACATGCAAGGATGATAAAACATTTCCAATCTTTGATGTCATGTATGCATGTGTGTATCACACTTCTTGTAGACAACGATATTTCAGGAAGTGAAACCATGACTTATTTCATACTTGGTGTGGGTTGTTCATACGAACGTGGTATCTTCAAGATCTTTATCAGGTGTTAATTTTAGATTGATAGTAAAGTGATTGACCCCCATGGGGTTATATTATACTCGACTGCTTAAAATTAGTTTATTAATAGTAGTTATTACAATAAGGGACGAGCAAAACAAGATAAAAACATATCAATAGAATTCTAATAATATTTTCTTTTATCTGATCGTCCAATGGGTTGTTGCCATTTCCGGTTTTGTCATACTATGTACCTTTCAACATAACGTATTTGTTAAACTCAGAATATCACTGACGAAAAACGACTGAGAAAAAAATTCTGTTGTCTGACTTACAGATTAAAATACGTTTTGCCATTATCAACTTGTAGTGCCGTTAACACTACGTAAAGTGATATATTAATATCTAATATTACAACTTTAGCTGATTGGATTTGTAAGATCCGTACTTCAATTTATTAAAACACCGCACATTATTCCGATCCCTTGCTATTTTCATATCCATTTGAATAGAGTAAATGCCTAAAAGACTAAATAGAACTTGCCAATGTCCTCAACGGGATTCTCACTAAGGAATTTTTTTTTTCACTACCTTTAAAGTGTGGTGTCATGCATTCTAGTGCAACTTGAAACAAGAGGCTATCCACCGAGTTGCATATCTTATCGCCAACATGGCTGCATTTATTTCAATACAGAGCCTGCACATGAGAATTTGTAATAGTTTATTGCTAAGTAATTACAAAATTTTAAGTTAATTGGTTAAATAGTTCTCAAGATATGCTGTAAATACAAAGTTTGGAGCAAATTGGCTTTTTTTTCTCAAACATTAGCGCATTTCCCTATCTTCACTACAAAAATGATATACCTTAAAATTTTTCATTCTCATGTAAGTTTTTGCAAAATTTTGCTTTAAATGCTCGAATATTTCTCAAGATGTGCTGGAAATAGCAATTTGGGGGCAAAATAGACTTTTTTCTCAAAAATCAGCAAAGTTGACTCGATTTACCATACAACTAATACATCTTGCACATATTGGCATCATGTCTAACCTTACCAAGCTTCAACTTAATCGCTCATATGCTTTTCAAACTATTCTAGAAAAACCACAGTTTGGACAGGTCCGGACGCACACACACACACACACGCACACACACACATTTAAGTATAGATATACATATATACAAATTTACACATATTTGATATTGTTAGATGGTAACGATTAACGTCACGTGCTTATATGTATCTGAGTCAGCATTATGAATGGGAAATGAATGTAATCTCAATGCAGGGAGAGCTAAAAGAAGAAATGTACCACTTTTGCTTCTTTTAATATCCTTTGAAAACATGTCTGTTTATTTACTCACTCCTTTGAAAAGTATGGAGATTGGACGATCGAATTGGGTATGTTTTGATTATCATGTTGAATTGCATTGAGAGCCTGAAAGTTAATATTCCATTTCTTAAGTTTCCTTTACCTGCATTCAGTACAGCTAAACTGTAGTTAAAAGTACATAGATACAACAATTTACATACAAGTGATATTCGTCGGCATTTCTTTCCACACTATTGGTTTCAAATTGATTTAGAATGACAAGACACGACCCTTTTATTTGACTGAATAGATTTATTCTTGTCCATGATTAAAGAAATTGCGTGCGTGGGCGAAAAGTAAAAACATTGACATTTCATCTCCGACAGTTTGGTGAGGATTTTAGTTGCACCATTCAGAAAATCTGGGAAAACAAATAGGTTTCAGTTGGTTAATTTTGCCATATGATTCCAAATTCTGCTAATCTAACCACAAAAGTGTAGCATACCATATTGTAGTGGTTAACAGTTTTCATTCAAATCAACGGTGTGCTTCTTTGAACTAGCCAATGGGAAGTATACCAGCACTGAATATGCAGTAAGTCAAAACAACTCAGGATCACTGAGGTTTTATGTCAATCCCGTTGCTTTTCAAAGTAGTTACTGTCATTTTCCCTCATTGAAAGACGTAGTCCGTCCATGTACAACCGGCGCGAGTGGGACGTTTTAAAAATAAAGAAAAAGTTCAGGTGAAACATAATCTTATCCTGTTGGTTTTTCAGTGCACACGCAATCACTTTAACAGTACGTGAATAAGAAGTGATGCAACCATAATATTAAAAAGCCACGATATTGACTGTGGTCCAAACGCAGTGCTGTAAGGAATACAGAAAAAAGAAGAAGAAGAAGTGGAGTCTGAACTTTGTTGAAATCATAATGCGGAAGGTCACATATAGATATCCTCTTACAAATATAATCTTAAATACAAAGCTCCGAATATTATTGCATGAGAAATCTAGGATGGAAAACAATACGAATTCTTTGATGTAGAAAAAAAAATCTATGATGCAAACTATACTGCTTTAGAATCCAAGAAATATACAAGTAAGACGAAGAGAAGAGAAAAGAAGTTACACCAACCAGATAGGATATTCCATCGTTCTTCGGATGTTTCATATTGAGGTGACGTTTCTTACACAACAATTTTATGCCACCAAGGTATTAATAGTATCCTAAAAGCCTTGGTTTTCAAAATTCCCTAAATGGCTTTTAAACAGATCTGATATGATAATAATAGTTAGCTTAATGGAATAACTTCTTTTGTCTTCCAAAATATAAAAAAAAATGCTTAGATATAGTCACCCTTCAAATCTAAACTCGATGTCAGAGGAAATTAATACCAATTAATACCACTGCATGAAAATACTGCTTTCATTATGGAATCAGATAACGATTCATAGACTAGAGTGGGTCCACAAACAGGGCAAGAGACGGGTAAACCGGCAATCAATTATAAACTGCAGTAGGTGCAAATGTTTTAATAATAAATTCATGACTGGGCAAGCCTTCGTGTCCGTATATATGTATTAATCATACAACCTTGAAGAAATTTCCCATACAATGACGTTACTGAATGCAAAATTTTCCAACGGTAATGCAAAATGATTGATGGATTAATGTAAATGTAATCCAAAGAAATATATATCCCCATCACTGGCGTAATCTTTTTTTTTTTTTTTCAACGGGGTTTAAACGGGAATGAAAGCCAGGTTATGGGAGGCACACATTTTATTTTGTATAACTAGCAGGTGGCAAAAATATCATTAATGATCTTCTCGATTGCTTCCTCACTAGCCACAAGAAATGTATAACCATTGTTTAATCTGAATCACTTGGGAAACTGTTTGACAAGAATGCCAGATTTGCCAGATTGCACGAAACGGTATTTCGGAGGTCCATATTAAAAAAAAAAAAATACTTTTCACAAACAAGTTAAAGTAATTGCGTGCGTACTGAAAAACCAAAGAGTAAGATTATGTTACTTTGATCTCAACTTTTTCTTTATTTTTAAATGTACACGCGCGGTTGCACATGAAAGGGCTATGTCTTTTTATGAAGGAAAATTACAGTAACCACTTCGAAAAGCAACGGGATTGGCATAAAAACAGTAAAACCAGATATCAAATTTGAAAGTTAACCGTTACATAATGAATATGCAACAATCACACTTCTCCATAGTGTATCAAAAACGTATTACTCAAGTCGTCGCTCCTTGGTAGGTATCAGGAATTGTAGTATTTGGTGAAAGGAAACACTGTATTTACAAATAACCTACGAACTGAACACAACCTTGTCCGAAGCGCCAGTGATCCTGAGTTGGTAACTGAATATTCAATACTAGTATACTTCCCATTGGCTTGCTCAAAGAAGCACACCGTTGATTTGAATGAAAACTGTCAACCACTACATTATCGTAATCTACACTTTTTGTCGTTATGTTAGAAGAATTTGAAATCATATGACAAAATTGACCAACTTAAACCTATTTATTTTCCCAGATTGTCTGATTGGTGTAATTAAAAGCCTAACCAAACTTTTGGAGATGAAATTTCAATGTTTTTACTTTTTGCCTACGCACGCAATCACTTTAATATTTTGTGGTGTGGGTAGATAATTTAAAGCAAAGTTACATTGTGACATGAAAACACAGCATTACTCCACCATAGTTGGGCACCCGGTATTTTGAATAAATAATATAGAATAATATAGAATAATATAGAATGCCGAAAAAATATACCTTCAACGCATCGAAGTTACAATGCAAACATTCTAACTTTCAATCTAAAAAATTAGTAACTAGCCAATAGTAGGCCTAACTATATGGTAGCCGGAGTACCATACCAAACATTGCACTTCAGAATGTGCTGCCGATCGTTCTGAATTGATCTTGCATGTTATTGATTTATATTTACTCTTGTGTAGGCAAGAAGAGAGAGAAGCAAGAATTTGAATATGTTAAATATCTTTGACTTGATACATGTATTTTTACATATAAATATATGTGCTGCTACCCACCATAATCCTAGTCAAAGTTTTAATACTACCTCCATTCTATTTTCAGAATTAAATTATCTTAGCAACATGTAAGATTTCTAGCTGCCAAATTATAACTCCCTACCTTTTTACATAAAAACCCTTAAAAGTTATATTATTTCCAATTATCAGTGATTAATGTTTTTGGTTTTCAATTCTTTCGTTTGTGTCTAAATGTTATTTAAACCAGTCTGATAGCTGCTGGTGTTATTTATTTCTTCAGGAGTGTCTATGTGTACATTGCTTTCTCGTGCTTCTTTATAAGCACTCCTCAGTCTCTTTTCTTTATCCAATTTTGGATATATTTTCCATTTTAATTATCATATGTAAACATTTTAAAGAGACTGAAATAAATATCATACAAACTTAAACTTTCAAATGTAATTACTGTAACACGGGTAAGTCCATATAAGTTACCCCAAACTGGTTTTTCCCTTTAAAAAAAGTCCGGGCGTTACATAGGTAGTTATCTCTTAGCGGCTTATGATATTCTGCGAAACGAAAGGAAACGAAACGAAAAAACATAGTCCTTAGTATCTCTAGATACTTTGAGCGATTGAATTTAGTCCTCCTCTTACATTCCTTGGTTTTCTATACATCAAGCAGATTATTTTAGTTCAGGGTAAGGCTATTTCCTTTCGTTTCGTTTTGCTTCAGTTAGAAGAATATCGTAAGCCTGTCTTAACCACAATTTGTATTCTTTGCATGAACTAACAGCTACATGTTTATCAGTCGTTAGTAACAGCTTGCAGGCCACAGACGTGATATTGTGCAATGAGTAGAGCCATACTGTCAGTCCAGGCCATCCTACTGCATGATACGACATGTACTTTCAATTGCTGTTCTGAGGGCAATAATCCACAGGCCGACCACTTTGGATGTTCATTCGGTTTAATTGCATCCGGCAATCATAAATCAGCATCTTTTTAATATTATTCTTTATATGTGCTTCATTTTTTTACTATATTTAGGGGAAAAACGAGGAAATTTCATCAACCAACAAAGCAGTATAATCCCAATACTCATAACATAATGTTTACGTCTTTGATACTATCCTTTTTAGGCTGTTTGCAATTTGTTTTCTATTCAGTATCTAATCGTGTGCAACTGGACGTATGTCTGTAACTCTCCTATCGAATGTTGGATTTTGTTAACTCAACATCCACCGAGACAACATCATGGCCCACTCATGCATGCTGACCATTACCTAATTAAGACGGTATGCAATCATGTATGGCTTGTATTCTTTGAGATCATACTTAAATGGTTTCCATAGTGAAGGTTAAAAGTGAACATATCTTTTAGGTAAATATCAAGACAAGTACAGATGAGGTCAATGTTCAACAATAGATATTCACAAGTTGAAACTAAGAAATTTTTAACAAAAAATGCGTAAAATATTATTTTATTGATTTAAAGACCTCAGAAGATTCAAACAATTAAAAAAAAACTTTAACTATAATTATTAAAAGTAGGAAGAAGGTAAACAAGACATGATCAGGAATAATAAGGACATTTTTCACCAGCACACAATGATGAGTTACTGCCATTTTTTTCAGTCCCATGCAAATATCTTCGAACTCAACATACTGCGTTTTAGGGTGAGATATTTGTGACAACACAAAAAATCTCCAGTTACCTCAAGTCTAAAAAGAAAAACAAATACAGTGTCAAATTACTGAAAGAAGTCCGTGACATTTTTCTTGGAAATAAAAGCATCGAAAATTGAGACCAGAAAAAAAAATTAGATTGCATACAGGCCTATGGTACATATACCTTAAAATATGGCTGAAATTGAAGACTCCTTTAAAACTATCTTATGTTTATTTGAGACAGTCAAGGTAACAAAGTAAATACAAATGATATTACAGTGTGTTGCGCTTGTGGAACATCACATATTTCCCAGCATTGAATGTGCCACATTCAAACAGAAATTTAGTTCAAGATTCATAACTTCTTAACGAAAGTTTCTGCTAAAATATTGTAAAGAGAATATTGTATTTAAAAGATCAATATAGCGAAAAGATTATCCTTAAAATATCAGTTACCGTCATCAGCGCATCCCCTTACTCCAACGTATAATGTGCGTGCCTTTCTTCAGCTGTCACCAAAGCAGTAACGATACCTGTTACAAACTACTCGATGCGAGCACGAGCCAGTAGATCTCAGCTCAATTTCAACAATTGTTGAAAGAATGGGCGCCCCTTTCGCTTCTACTTATGGACTTGTTTTAGAATGGAATGGAGTCCCACCTAGTATTTATCAATACATGTACTGGTATTTAAAGCACACAAATTGACCCATGTGCACAGGATGTCGGTCACTATTCGCCCGGTTATAGTTAGGTGTCTTACAGATTCCTGTGCTCACCTCGTCAAGTGTTAAAAATATATCGACGTAATGCCATCGGATGATTAAAGTCCGTCAGAAAATCAATTATGAATTTGGATATACATCGAGGAAAATCAACCTGCGACGATGGGTACTTTTTTTTATTACTTATTTTCTACCCCAAGTTCTCCGTTCACAGTACTGCAGAAACTGTACATCTTATGTTTCCCGCAAGCGCTCAATTTAGTGCCTTGGTATTGCCAATAATCGATGTCAGGTGAGCTTTGCAGCACTCTAGGAATTGGATATCTATGGTGGGAACAAGGCGATGGGTTTGCTCTCATCGACAGCGGCGTACTTTGTCGGTCGCTTCAAAGGCCCTGGTATAAAAGGGGGGATGCGCGCTAGCACTAACAACATTTGTTAGGGGACGTAAACAACCGGTTTTCCCAGACGTCTCGACTCCTGCTGAGGCAATGAACAAAAGTGCGGATGTGTGCTTGCCATTGGAACAAAGAGAAAGAGCCGATCTCTGCTATCAACGGTATAAGATGACGTAAACAGCGATAGATTTCACAGACTTCCGTCAAAGGCCCGGGAAGAAGTCCCAGGTGCTTGTCTGCCCGGGGAGATGTCTACGAGTCGATGTTTGCTGGCAATTGTTACTAGGGGAGGAGAACATTGCCGATTTTCCCAGACTCGTCGAGATCTGTGTATCAGTTTATTGTAAGCGGCTACAATTTATTAATGTAATTTGCCTTGAGACGTTTGTTTATCGCTAGCGGCTGCAGTATACCTATAGGACTTGCGGTCATCCATTTTTATTTGTTAAGCAGGTACAGTTACTTTCCATAAGACCTGTCTTGAGAAATTTGTTTATTGTTAGCGGCCACAGATTATTTATAGGATTCAAGGTAAGCCCTTTTATTTATTGTAAACATGCACAGTTTAAATGTATTGTTTTAGGTGACCCGTTTGTATATCGTTAGCGCACACATGTATTCATAGGATACGACGTTGGATACTTACTTATCATTAGCGGATACGGTTTGTCAGTTTAGCTTGCAGGGTTGCCGTTTGTGTACAGTTAGCGGGTAAAGCTTATCGATAGGAGGGGCCGGAGCCGTTTGTATATCGTTTAGCGGGATACAAATGACTTGCGGAATGATTTTTTTTTTTTTTTTCAGTTTTCCTGCACAGCGTATCGATAGGACAAGACGGAGACGCCAGCGCTGTGGAGGAGAACTACTTGTGAAGGAGAGGGGTTGCTGTCCCAGACGTCAGACGTCAGCGCTTGGGGAAGAGAGAGGAGTTGCTGTCTCGGACGTTGGACAACGGGAATTCTCTAGAGGCCAGCGCTTGTTGACGAGAGGGGTTGCTTTCTCGAACATCGGAGATCATGTACACTTTAGATGCCATCGCTTGTGGATGCCTTGGACGTAGGATATTGCATTGTATTATCCCATGTTCTACAAATGATTACTTTATATTGATTCTAATTGGACTGCACATTGATTGATCATAATCACCACAAGAGAGCGCACCAATTGTAAGACGGAGAAACGTACTTATCGCATTTGTTTACTGTTTAGCCTGTGTTGTCTCTGCGCGCACCCAATCCACCCGTTTACTTCTCCACTTGCCCGGTCTATCCAGCTTAGGAACCCACGTCGGAAGTGGCGTTACTAACCCATCACCAACCGGTCACTACACGGGCCCAGTGCAGACCTTGTGTGGTCCCCTTTTTCAGTGTGACCGTATAAGCGTTATCGCCCGAGCTTTCTCCGATCAGCGATCGCCAACCACCTGAATCACCTGGGCGAAGGAGTCATTTGAATTATGAGTTAAAATCTTTCCCGACGTCGGGCATCGGAAAGTCATCGCGTACCAACCGGTTGATTTCCTGACGATGTCCGGGCAACTGGCATGTTTTCCGTAGGCCTGGGCAACATCGGCTAAAACTAATCAATCTCTATATCTGTCGGATGCAGGTCGGGCGCCGCACGGTCATTTGCTAAATGGAGACACGTTTTCAATTGGATCGTAATCAACTTGACCGGCCGATCCGTGGTTAATGTATTTCGATATTAAGTCAGCGTCAGACTTGGGTGGTCAACTACTTTTAACAATGTCTCCGCATATAATGTTGTCTTGTGATTCCAAGCTCTAACGCTAAATCTGTATGTGCCACATTGCGAAAGTGAAGAAGTAGTGAGGAAAAAGAGATGTGTACAAAAAGTATAAAATAGAAAAGCAATAAGAAAAACAAAAACACCATCTGTCCATGATGGTTTAATTTCAGTTACAGTTACCGGTTTCAATTGCTCTCTTTCTACACGATAATTTCTCGTTACAGATTAAATAATCTGTCATAACTATTTACTTAATCTGTCTAACAGGTTATTTACTCTGTCGCAACAGCCTATTTGATCTGTCCTAAGAAATTACTGAACCTGTTAGAAGAGCTGCATTTTATGCTTTGATCCTTGTTTTACTAACATGGGTAAACTTAGGATACAGCTGAAAACACTAACCCGCAACAGTCATATGTACTGTAAAAGTCAACGCATAGTGCACTAACGACGCAAAAACACCAGAGTAGAACACGTGACAGATTCAGGCATCTGAGCCACTGAGAAGGAGACGTCGAAACTAAACATGGCTATACGTATAGGTACACACTGTGTACTTACTTAGAGTATACCAGGATATAGTTAGCCACTCTTCCATTAGTGGGTCCTCATTTCTTCTTTGTAGCCTACCTATATGCAAATCATAAGCATGCTAGTAAGTATATTTGGCATCTACGAGTTTAGTTGCTAAATCGAAACACGGTTCACCTTAACAGAAATAAACCCAATTAAAAAAAAAATGTTAATGGTTCAAAAAAAGAGAAGAAATCAACGACTATTAAGGGGGAAACATTTTGTTTCCCTCCACTCCTTTACCATACGTAGCGTTTTTCTACTGGACTTTTATTTGTTCAAACTGTAATTACATTTAAACTCACAATAGAAGAATGCTTTGCATGTCTAGCTAGATTATTGGTTACTGTGACCTGACGTTCTTTCTGGTAAAAATTTTAACTGTTCCAAATGTATCCATAGAATGCCAATTGGGGTGTTCCCATTGCCACGTTTGTAAGTAGATAAACATACTGAACGCGATTAACGAAAAACTTCACATTCTGCTTTGGTTAGACACATATATCTAAACATCAGACTTTCAGACAACCAGCCCGTTTCAAGTACAAAGAGAGACAAAGAGGTCGTAAATTGCAAACAAATACGCTGTTTATTTAACACTTCGTACCTCATACGGCTTATACCTTGTCATAATACGAAACTGATGCAGTTATAACAACTTTACTTAGCGATAGATTTCTACGTAAAACCAAATATACCAATTACTGATCAACTGCATGTAACATGGAGACGACTGTAAACTTTATACAAAATTATAAACTTCAGTTCATACGTACTTTGGAAGATTCATCATCTCCTATTTGCCCAGTTCTTTCACTTCATTTTTATGGTCAAATCACCAGCCGATAGATACACTTAATCGACACAGATCGACATTATTATTATTTGTAGCTCTACTGCTAAATCAGTGACTGAAAGTGAAATAGCGGTCGTAAAACAGAGGAAAATAACAATAGATTTGCAACTATGGCCTATCCTAAGGGTCACTGAAAAATGAAATATACATATGCTTAAATATAAATCATAAATAAATGTAGCCTTAGTAACGACAATACAGGGATAATGTAAGTGGTAATTCTTCGTACATCTCTAAGTTAACCTTTCTCTAAACCCTCAGAAGCATGTACGTAACCAGTAGCGAAAAATGCCCTGTACATACAGACGATCAAAAAGTACCTGAGTAAGGTAAATTCCAACCTGAGTACTTTTTTTTTTCAACTGTCAAAATCATCTGTCCTTGTATCAGACAACGCATGGTATGACAATGTACCATTACGTGTAAATAGAACGGAAAACATGATGTTGATTTCCAAAGAGGCAAAGTTGAGTAAAGAGTACACAAACAACAGTGTTCGGGCCACTAGTACTAACACAGACTCCTGTAATTCTGGCATCGAAACAAGTGTCATTGTGATCTTGGGTGAATACAGAAAAGCTACTGCCAAGATGCTTCCATTTCGTCGATGGGGTTTTGTTCCGCATAATAGTCTCAAAGGCAAAGCGTCTGACTGTCAGTAAAGCGTCAGTAATTCAACGTTGGACTGTCCACATAACGTTATGTAAGTTCCAACAGAATCAACATATTACTGCCCAGCAGCGCTCCTGTCAGTGTTAAACTGGCAGCGAGTGAGTAATCAAACGAGCTTCTGTAAATTAATAGTAGAAAAATCTGTAGCTTTCCCTGACATACATCAGTATAGCCATTTTTTTAGCAAATTCCAACATTTGATACAATAACCTGATGATGCAAAATGACTATGCTGTTGCGTGTACGTAAGCACTGTATACGGTAAACATTAAAACGTATATGGTATACATTAAAACGATCACTGAACCACGGCAAGCGTTCTACAGTAGCCTACAGAACATAAATGCTTCTGTTGTTGTTAGTACTGAATTTACTTCAAGTTTCTTTTGTCGAACTTTTAAAGAAATTTAAGTTGTTGACATGTTGTGAATCTTGTTAACATGTTCTCGGGGTTCGTTTTCAGTAACAGATGTTGTTATTTTACAAACCCAAATATTCTTCGTATTTGCCTTTCTTCTGCTTAAAATGTCGCTTTGCATGTATGAACAAGATAAATCAATTTTGGAACTTTACATGAACAGAAGGAACAATGCACTCTCGACGGTTCAAAAGAAATTGTGAACTAACATTATCCAATTATTGTATTTTTGCTGCCAAACAAAGCTTTGATCAAATAACCTTGATTCTAGTCAACGCTTCAATATGAATCTTATGCTAGATACGAAGTAAATCATTGTGGTATTTACTAGGATTCAGATTATATATTGACCTAATCGGAATCATTATATGCATTCTCAGTTGTATCGAGAATCTCAAAAGTATTTGATTTGTCTGTTTACAGTTTGATTTTTTTGCTGTGTGATGTGTCTATACATCTTACCCTATTCGTTCAATCAATTGACAATTATGTTCATGGTGATGGTTGTGATCGAGTGAACGACTGCTAGATTTGCAGATAACAGTCCTAATCACTAACAACGAGGCGAGACTACGACTGTCTAAAGTTACCTCTGGAAAATATTTTTCTCCTAAAAAGATGGAGGAGTATGGGGGGTAGGGGATTGGAACCGCTTCCCAAGTAGTATTTCGTTTGCAAGAAAAAAAAAACAGAAAGATTTAAAGCAAATTGACTGGAGAAATCACTCGTCGACGATTAAAACGTCATTGTTTTATGGAAGACGATACTACGGCAAAAATGGATTTTGAGGGGGCCACGTGACGTCAATATCAGTGGTAGACATATGATCCAACACATGCGTGTAATAACATTGCCTTTTAATGTCTTCTGTTTTGGAGATTAATTTGTTGCATAGGTTTTAAACGAACCATCGTAATACGCAACCAAAAAGTGAGGGTAATTGGATTCTTCTTGAATACTGACGAGAGGTAACCTTAAGGAAATAAATTATTTGGAGGAAAATGTCATCGACGTTCGCCGATCTGTTCCGCCTTGTGTCCTGACGTGTATTAAAGCTATTTCCAGTGTACTGTGAATTTAGAGCGACCCCAAGGTTTTTCATAATACTGTAGAATCTGGTATCATTGTGTGCATATTACAGTGTCATATCACAACAAAGTTATATTAGCCTTACGTCAAAGTGCGTGAAGAAAAGATTTCATTTTGGGGCCATTGTTGACACATGTTGGCTGACTATGTTTACATTACTGACAAAGTTTCGTTTTGGATGAACTTTGTCTCCTTAAGTGTCATGATCTACATGATCTCTATTGCCTCTTAGAAAAGCTGCTCTTCTATCTTTTTTTGTCTATCGCTACTGCGGATAGACAAAGAAAAAAAAAAACATGACGGGAAGCTAATACCAGGCTACACCTGCACATTAACTCATCAGTTACCCGAATTTCTAAAAAGATGATATGTTTCGGTTAACCGTGTAATACGTTTGCATTATATGCCTTATTGATATTTGATATATCCCCACCTCTAAATCATTTACACCCAATTGGGAGCCAGTGGTAGTATCAAGCGCGTATCTACAGATTCAGGGGAATGGGGAATGCAACCACCCACGTAATTGACTTTTTTATGGTGTTCATATTCTTTCAGCGTACATCGTTTGGACTTTAAACGTCAGGGAATCGTCATCTCCACATATCTGTTAGGTATGTTGAGCCGGACTAGCCTTTTATGTGCCCTAAGTGATAACCTACAATGCTGGCCGTAGGTAGTCGTCTGGGGTCTTTGCAATGTTTCCTGTCAGTGCAGCCAATCGTCACACGATATCATACATCATAAGGTCTAATCGAAGGAACAAACCGTAACCATGATAGTATGACTCGATATCACCTCTCTTTCTGTCATGCAGAAAATGGTTTTCTCAAGATATGATTCTAGCACATTATGGAAAGTATGTGTGGGTAGGGTGCAATTTCCCAGACTAGACTATTGCGCATTTACGTGAATACTGATTCAGAGTTATCTACGATTATACACAGATACACGAACGTTGCTCTATTTAATCAAACAGCTTCAAGAACTTTGACATACTTTTGTAACACATTTAATATGAGTTATCTGCCAAACAGTTTAATTTACCTGCAGCCCTGTTTATGAAAAATAAATATGAACTTTGTTCCCGTTATTCCAGTTCAACATTTTGCTATTTGTACAGTTCCTCGTGACGTGGTGGAGACCGCCATTTTATTTGGATACAGCCACACTCCATTTTAAGGACAGAAGCGGAGAATGCGACAGACTATACATCTTTTGGATTTAAAACAATGTTTGGTATTATTTATCACAAGATTGAAAGTCCTTGGTGAAGTTAAAACCCCACACAATTGTATGTATGGACGTCACGACAGGTATGTACTGTAATCGTATGATAACGTGTACCAGTCTGTGTGGGCAAAATCCGGTGACATCACTACTCAATATGTAACATACACGGATACTTGCTCTTGTTAGATGTTAGCAATTAACGTCTCCGACAAATGTATCTTGATTGGCTTTATGAATGCGAAATTAATGTAATCCTAATGCAGTGAAAGCCAAATCAAGAACAGTGCAAAATTCTATTTTTTTTTAATTCGTATGTTAAATCGTGTCTATTCATGCGTTCATCCCTGGCCTTTGAAATATCTAAAGACTTCATACACGTGTATATGTTTTAATTATGTGTTTAATCGCACTGAGAGCCTTAAATGTTCACTCCATTCTTTTGTTTTACCTTACAGTTCAGTACAGTTTTTACAGTACAGGTTTTACCTTACAGTTCAGTTTTTACAGTACAGGTTTTACCTTACAGTGCAGTTTTACCTTACAGTTTTACCTTACAGTTACAGTACAGTTACTTACAAAAAGTTTTGAAAGTTTGCAGGTTGTCATGAATTTCTTCTAAATTCGATCATGCTAAGTCTAAAGCGCAATGCGACCACTATGAAGTGATCGTCTGGTGTCCTGTGAGGTGAATTTAAATTGGGTATATTTGTTACTTACGATTAGCAAAGTCCTAGGTCGTTTGTCACTTAATCTTTATCCTCATTTGGCAACCTGCGTTCTCATTGCTGAGCAATGTACATTGGACGCGTGACATGTGTCGTTGCCAGAGTAATTAGGTCGACCGTTTGATATAAGGTGTAAATTATTATTTGACAGATTATGTTCCGTTTCTAAAACGTTTAGTGCAGGTCTATGCATAGCTTGTCGCATTAGGCTACTCAGTTGCACCGTGCTAATATAGTAGTTGTGGTTGTACAGAAATCCAATTTATGTCATCTATACAACACTTGGTCTAACCGTTTAACCCCCCCCCCCCCAAAAAAAAAAAAAATGTGCAAGACGATGCAAGCCTCAACGTAATAGCCGAAGAGGCCTTTGACAATAACATGAGACACCCAATATTTGTTAAATGTGACCAATATTATAGGAGATTGGGGGCGGATCACCCATATAGCACACATGCACATATACACACCCTCACGCACACACACACACACATACACACAAAATGTGGCCAATACAGTCTCATACTTCACGAATCACCGTTTCTCTGACCCTGAGAGGAGCTGGGATGTATTCACACTCGTTCATAGAGCAGGGAGTTGCAGTTGCTCTGGTACAACATTGGAATTTGGAATTAGTAGCAAAATAATATGACAACCAATGACAAAAAGCCTGTCAGTTTGCAGTGGAACTGACCAAATGCGGTGGATGCGATGTTTGGGATATAGTATAGAGAGTAACGGTAAAATTTCAATTGTTTACTAGGTAAATGACAGACAAAACTAGAAATGTGGTGGCTGTGAGATGGTGTCTTGGATTTTTACATTAGGAGATATTAGTAATTTTGCCACATTGAGATGTCTAACATAGGTAGCTAGTCCTCATGGAAAAAAGTAGATGAATAATTCCTATTTAAATATAGCACGATGAAATGCGGCCTAAAATAATCAAGCAAACAAAACAAAAATCATGTAAATCGGTGAGCAGACGAAAACGTATGTTTTTTTTTTTTCTTTTGCAGTATTATTTTTTTAACTGTTCAGGCATTACCATTATACTAGAGCTCGACAATGTTGCACGTAGTTTGAAATCTACTGCGGATGCTGAAAAGCTGCACCATTCACATTACTCAGTCAATCACAGTCTATGTTACTGACAAAAGTACGGCTGAACTCTCAGATGCTAGCACTGATGTGGCATTTGAAGGATTCGTAGTTGTGAACAATAACTTGCAAAGAAAATCAAAACTAAATCTAAAATTTCTCCAAATGTCTTAATCAAATCTTGTTTTTGTCTCCGTAACTTTTAGCGAACAATGAACTTAAAACTGGCAATAATATGTACACAGAGGGTTTTATTTTACGCCACAGAGATGTCCCTGAAGTCACTTTCAGCACGAATTTAAAGCTACCTATAACAAAATTGACTATGAATAAACTCATAGCCAGTAAAAAAATAACATGTGCGTTATACTGCCTAACTTGTGAATGTTAAAATATATTGCCTAAAGATTCTTGCACTTAATCCTCACAGAATTTCCACAATGTGTTAAAACCATGTCTTGAGAAGACACTGCATTCTGCATGATAGAATATGACGTGATATCCAGATATATCATAATGGTAGTAAGTACCTCTTAGAGCCTTTACCCCTTCGTAGGGATAAAAATGTACGATATCACGTGATGATTGGCTGTTGCGTGTGTAGATATTCAGTTGTATATAGTAAAGTTCCCTCTTCCAAAGGCTATTACTGTGGACGGCAATCCGGCGGCCGACAGAGCATGGGAATGTTAACAAAGAAAAGATGTTAACAGTAAAGGGGGACCTTTATGCTCGGAGCTTTATGTCAGTCGGTTGAATGGCAGATTAGAGTAATGATAAAGTATAAATAAGAACTGGTGAAGTAAAAGGGAGTAGCAAAAAGGCAATAAATTTAGATTGCATTTAAAAAGCGTATATTATATAATAGCCCAAACAAGGGCTACCGAGATTGCTGAAATAATATGAACCCATAAGTCACAGTGTGTAAGGGATGTTAATGCAAACAATAATGGCCATCCACTGCTAGGCCTATATATAATAACTAATCTTAATGCAGTAGATCGCTGTGTACTTTGCACGTAACAAATCACAATTGCCATAGTTATCTCAACAAACATAAAAAGGGAATTGTAACTGGTATAACGACATTGTTGGATAAAGGATTGACTTTGATTACTTTGTACTGAATTTATCACCGTCCGTGTGGTAGCCCCATGGTATCAGTAAATGGGTTTATATAACATCCTTCGTCAATGTACGATTGAGTTGATATTTTGTATCATTTTACCTGCCAGTCTCTCCTACCTACAGCTGGTCGATGTTCAAGACATTTGAATCTATGCACTAAGAAGAAAACATTGTCAGCAAAAGCTGTATAGCTATGTTCTTTACTTAAGGAAGGGGAGGTGGTTGTCGGCGTGTGGGGATCAAACGTATGACTGACTTTGTCTTTTCTCCCAACTACGTAATGGCCCCACCACAATGCTTTCGGACACTAGGAATACTTCTCAGGGAGGGGTGAAGAATTAAAGGGAAGGGGAAGGGCTGGGAAGGGGGTGGGGGGAGGCTGAGTAACAGCAGGATATGTGAGGAGGACCACGATTAAAATTTGAAAATTTTGCCAAGATGGCAGGAAATGACATTTCACGGATGTCCTAGAGCTCCATGTATCCAGCCTTTAAAGTTTGATATCATGTATACAACTCATTAATTGATGTAAAAAGAAAAAAAAAGGTCTTTGGAACATGGCAACACATGTCAGGTGGGTTAAGTTTATACAAGAATCGTATTTCTGATATTCCGACTATCGTCGACTTGACCTTTTTCTTGGGTGGGGGGGGGGGGATGAGACACCCTAGTCACCCCAACCCCCGGTTAGGCAACAATAGGCAACAATTGAGGAAGTTCAGAAAGTAAAGTCTTGATCCCTTTAAAAACAGTCCTTTAATTGTCATCGTGTGACGAAGACGAGACTACAGCTTCGCATTTTATGAACATTAAAGAGTCTCATTGAGTTGACATAGTTTATTCTGACTCAAGTTTGAAGGGAACCATACTTCATTTCAATGGATCTGTAAACCAACCCAATGAGCCCCTTTATGCGTAAATGTTGGAGTCAAGAGTCACTGCACGCAGCACGCGTCCCACCGAATGTTAATCATTTTGATTCATAACAGCAAGGGAAAGAACGTTACCATTACATATCTTTACAAATTGGAAAATGTTGATGTTGTTACAGAGTATCTGCTACAAAATATTATCAGGATGTAAATGTCTTTTCTCCATAAGAATGTATGCTGATTGTAAAAAGTGAAAAAATGTATGCAAATTGTATTAATTAGTCAGCATATATATTTTCTAGGTATACTTGAAAATCATCTCAGTGAGGAATAATTTTGCTTCTCAGCATATTTCAGAATCATCACATTCTATTCTTCTATTTCGATATTTTAGTAACGGTTGAACTAGTTTAATTGGATTGTTGATCGGCAAAATGGTCCTTATTGGTCGTATGACCTCCGCTGTTCTTAACAACGTATAAATGTGTTGCCCAATGAGATAAAAATCAATATATAAAAAATGGCATTTCATATCAGATGGGTTGAGATTATCCAAAAATCATAATGGATTATCTATCCTGTTTCATTTATTCTTAAAATAGTGGGCAAGTAATAGGGGGGGGGGGGTGGTGCTGAACATATAGACACACTTTTTCATTGGTTTTGCTTTGGTTCTCCCCTCCGCGTTTTAGGCCTACCAGTTCTCTTCCACTACGTCAACTTATCAGCCATCCCTCGTCTCTTCCTTTTTTTTGCTCCTCTTTATTTTTTCAACATTATCCACCGCGTCCCTGAAATTACTGTAGGGTACTCTTCTCCCTCCCCCCCCCCCCCCTCCGCTCCGGCTACGTCACTGACTATGAAGTTGAAAGTCAATAACATTGTCCCTTACCAGAAGTGTTCTTAGGACTACGGATAAAAAAAAAATGAAGTTTAAAATTTTTTAAAATCATAATGTGGACTGCCATTAAAGAAAATTTTGAAAAAACTTCAAACACCGATAGAAAGCGGCGAATTTCCCCGAATGAGACATCTTTGAGGGAAAGTAATCTTGCATCAGAATCAAAGGATTTCACAAGCGATGGGAAAAAAAAAACAAGTTTTGCTAACCATATAGAATATGCTACTGTACTTCTAATGAAGTAGAGTAGTGCGATTTTTGTCTCAACTTTTTTCCGATCAAATGTTTATACTATCCTAAAAGCCTTGATTTTCTTCCCCATATGACAACAGTAGTATATCTTAGATGGAATTTGGTTGTCTTCAGATTTCGCAATTCGTGTAGATATATTCACCTTTAAAATTCAAACACGATACCAGAGCAAGTCAATACAAATTGAAACTGCACCCTGAGGCAACGGCCCACATTTCGGAATCAGATAAGATACAGACTACCCTGGATTAGCAAACAAGGAAAAGAGATAAGTAACCAATCGAATTTCAAGTCCAAGCCAACACTTTATGAAAACAAACATGTGACGCCGGCGCAACCATTTCTTGTACTTGTGTCCCGATTTTTTTTTTTTATTTTATTGTCACAACAGTACACTTTAAGATTCATGTAAGTATTAATCGTGTAACCTTACAATATAATGGCGTCACTAAATGAAAACTTTTCCAATATAAATAAAACAAAGTATTGATGTAATTACAATGTAATTTAGCGATATACAGAGGCGTATGTATTGCTATCACTGGCGTAGTCTGGATTTTTAACATGGCCTCCAAACGTGAATGAAAGAACGGTTATGTGAGTTACATTTTAGAGGAGTTTACAGGTGGCAAAAAAAAATAGTTAACATCTGTCTCCGTATGTTTATCACTGACAATCTAAATGGAGCGGAACCATTGGATAACATGTACCACACGAGACATAAGAGACAAATAATTGCCAGATTGCAGGAAACCGAACCTCGCAGGCTCATTTTTAGGAAAACAAATAATATTGAAGGTATTTTGTGAAGACCAAATTAGATAGTTACGTAGTTTTGGAAACACAAAATGGGATGATAGGGCTGACAGCCGTTCAGCACTGTCTAAGGGGAGTGAAATCATCAGATGGCACTGAGCGCACATAAAACGTCCCTGATTCTTCATTGGTTTATGATGTTTGCAGTTTATTCAATATACCGTATTCAATTGTGTGGAACCTTAAACAAGTCTTTGACTCTGAGATTAAGAGTTCATCTCATGTTTGACTTTGCTTTATTAACAGATAGTTTATTCAACATTCACAGACTGAGACAGCATCATGGCGTTCTCATCTCCAAGATCGACTAATTTTGACGGTGAGTTGTTGTGTATGTGTTATAATCTTTGCAAACACACTTACCTGGTTTCCATATTAAAATTTAAAATGATCATATTTTTAGATGAATATCAAGAAAATCACAGATGACGTCAATATTCAATAAAGAAAAACAAATTTTATTTAAAAATATCCTTCAAATTTTACGTCAAATATTACTTTCATTGATTTAATCAATTAAAAAATATCCCGCTGTAATTGTTAAACATATGAAAAAGGAATACAAGACGTGATAGGAAATTTATTATTTTTTTTTACTTTGAATTGTTTTCTTTTTTGATTCCTTGCCGAAGGCTCAAGGAATCTATGCGATGGTGATGTCGTGTGTGTGTGTGTATGTAACACTTCTTGTAAATACGATATCTCAAGAAGGGTAACTGCAACTGATGTCATACTTACTGTGTGGGTTGATCATATTGAGTAGATGATTCATTTTGCTTTTGGTCAAGGTCAAAGGTCATTTAAGGTCACCAGAGGTCAAAATGTAAAAACTTTGTAAACACAATATCTTCAGAAGGGTAACTGTGACTGATATTATACTTGGTGTGTTGGTTGTTTATATTAAGTAGATGATCCCTATTGTTTTTGGTGGAGGTCAAAGGTCATTTGAGGTCATCAGAGGTCAAAAAATGAAAACCTTGTAAACACAATATCTCAAGAACGGTAACTGTGACTGATGTCATAGTTGGTGTGTGGGTTGTTTATATTCAGTAGATGATCCCTATTGCTTTTGATGGAGGATAAAGGTCATTTGAGGTCATCCTAGGTCAAGCTGTAAACACATTGTAAACGCAATATCTCCAGAAGGGTAAGCGTGACTGATTTCATACTTGGTATGTGGGTCAGCCATATTGAGTAGATGACTCCTATTGTTTTTTGTGGAGGTCAAAGGTCGTTAGAGGTCACCTGAGGTGAAACCTCGCTAACACATTATCTCCAGAAGGGTAATGTTGACTGATGTCATACTTGATGTGTGGGTTCCCAATACTGGGTAGGTGATCCCTATTGCTTTTAGTGGACGTCAAATGTAATTTGATGTCACCAAAATAAAGGTTATTTGGGTTAAAGGCATATTAATGTGGTGTTTCAAGACCAGTAACTGCAGTTGGTATCATACTTGTCATGTGGATAATTCATGCTTGTTATAATATAACCATGTAGCAAGGAATCACAAAGCCTTTTGGCTTTCTGGTTTCAAGAACAAGTAAATTAATGATGTTCAATGCATTCTTTTCAAACCCACTGCCACTATCCTAACTCAATACACTGCTGTTTAAGGAAAGACGTTTCTGATTCCCCCACCCCCCATAATGACTCTTGGCAAAGAGTCATTGTTTTTCTTTGAAATTGAAGTCTTGAAGGAAAAGAGAAATATAGCTTGGCTGTGTTGTAGCTGCACATCAAAATATGGCTAAAATTCAAGTAACTTCCTTTAAAGTATATATTTATTTTTGGATAAGTGAAGATGACAAAGTAAACTTCTTTATAGACTTTACTGTGCCCAAGATTAGGTTGTTTCATATTGTTTACACAAAACTACATTCGCGCTATTTACTGATGTTACAAAATTTACTGTGCATTTTTTTATCAGAATCGCAACAGTCGTTCCCTCCTACATATAAGCAATTGCCTAAAAAGGAAACAAATTGCCAAATTGGCAAATGTCGAGTTGGGAACGTATGTTACAACTTCCAATGCAAACTCAGAAGCAACGAACCGATAGACTCATGTTCAGAGAATGTGTGTGTTTCCTTAATGTGTGTGTGTGTGTAATATAATCAGCTCAAAGCCAGTAGAGAGGAGTGCCCGTCCCCGACAAGAGAATTTGGAGATTTATCGTTGACTAAATACACTTTTACACATCAATGTCCCGTAAAATAGTTTCGTCCCCCCCCCCCACCCCGCCCCGTTCGAAATATCGCTTCCTTGCACTACCGTGTCTGCCTATAGGCATGCAGCACATAACTTCCACAGGGCTTCCATGAAATGCGTAAAGTTTGTAACCAAGTTGGCCTGTGCTTGTGACGTCTTGAGAATCTCCTGAACGACAGCTTGGACTGATATAGTAATTCGTATGCATGTGTACCATAATAAGTAAAAGAACTCTATTGCTTTTGGTGAAGGACAAAAGTTCAAGGAAGATTACCAGCTGATCAACAGAGATCAAAATATTAAAGACTTAAACACGGTATCTCACATGAAGAATGCAAACGTGGACTTATCTCACATTTCGCACGTATATTAATGATATTAAGGTCAAGATCCTTGTTGTTTTTGGTAGATGTCCAGTTAAGTAGGGTTTAAAATGTTAAATCCTGTTAAGCACAGTATTCCAGATCACAAGCTTTGATATATCTCATATATAGTACGATGATTTACAAGTGAATATGTTGACTCAGGAAAAGTATGGTCCGGATCAAGTTTACCTTGATTCAGCAAAACAAAAAATAATATCACCAACAACGTAAGACAAACACTGGATATTCCGTTGTTAACCTTTTGTACATATCCCGTAACCAAATAATCGTCTTGTTATTTTTCTTCAGTGTTCTATAATACAAGGGTTGAACAAAGATCGAGCAACTTGTTTTTATTTCTGTATTATTTTTTCTTCTTAAGAGGGGGTTTGATTGTAGGGAGACAAGATGGGTAAAGGGTAACAATGATATGACCAGTTTTCGACAAAAACAGTTTGACAAAACACTTAAAGTTCTGTTGTAAACCTGCAACCTTTGTACATGTTTTGCAACCAAATAAATAAGTATTTGCATGATATTACTTCCTATGGCGTTATTATTTTTTGGGAATGGGGGTGGGGAATCTGAAGCAAACTAACATATCCAAAGATCAACTTCCTCGGACTTTTCGTCCAGGAGTTACAAACAATCAAGGTTTCAAGAATTATTCACTATACTCCCCTCTCTCCCAGAAGAAAAAAAAAACACGAAAGTACGTTCGATTTACAGGAAAAATGAGTCCACGTGTTGCCTGCGTAAGAGACTTGACGGCGCGTGAAATTCGTGCGGGCTAGCCACCACTTACTATTAATTGATATTGATCCACTTTAATCTCGAAAATAAAAGGGGAAATTTGAGGACAGTTGTGGAACACTATCTAACGCAAGGGAGCGAAACCCAAATTGGGACTTTTTTTTTGGGGGGGGGGAGATGGGGGCATGTCCAGGTAAAACGTGAGGTTGTTGCATTAACCAGTAGTGAAACATTTTAAACGTTAAAAAAAATGTAAATTACGTACTTTTAAATACTAGGATTGACCGACTTGTAAGTTGATAAATTGACGTAATTTTAAATAGTAATGTGACAGATTATTGGTTCGTTTTGCATATAACCTTAGTTGGTATTGACAACGAATACTGACAGATTTATTTATTTTGATTTTTTTTTTTATAAATCCAGCGTTTAGAGCTGGGAAAATTACATTTGCTGATTGACTGTTCAAGGAGGCGTATAATAAACGCATCATTCGTGAAATAAATATGCCGACCGTTTTCTAGTCGCATGCTCGTAAACTGCGTTCAAGCAACAGGTGCATACATGGCCAATCGAAACCTTGGAGTCAACGATTTCACACCTTTATGAATACCTTGTTTCAATGGTGTTGTTGGTTGGATTTTTCATTATCATAAGGGAATGAAACCTCGTAAACAAATGTTTCCCAGCCCAACCATCCCCCGACTCTGACAACTTTAATATCATCTCTATACTCTCTGAACTCTTTTGAACTCCTGAACTCTTTTTTTCTCTCTCTGTACCTTATTAGTTTACATCAACCATTGCGTCCCCAAATTTCTCTGTTTGTTTGGAGGGGCAGATGTCTTGCCACTGGTCATATCTTGCCCCAAGCACAAGCGGAAGTTTGAAAATGTTCAATTTGTTAACCCTATAGCTGTTGGGTTAGTATTAGGGTTCCACGTGTGGGCAGTTAACAGCGCGCGAATATAAAGTTCAAAATGATGATAAAACTAATCAACGGCTGCCACGTGAATAACATGTCAATGTCTACTTTCGGTGTGACGGCAGTCTAACGTTTTTGGCTTTCTTTTGAGACTTTTGAGCACATATGTGGAACAATTAGTGGTACCACAGATATTCTGTTTTTTTTTTCTTTCGTCACTTAGGTTTGCGCGGTGATCACGTCAATATAAAAGAGAATATTTAATTCTGAGAATGCAGTGAGCTAGAGCCATAATTGTGTATGTTAAGTGTGCCATAATCCCCTTTACCTCTCGTATGTTTCCAAAGTTTGTGGTTCTAAAGTGACGTTATCTAAAACGTCCGGTGTACCAATAAAGTTTTACTAGTCGATAAAAAAGTGTTTGCAGCAAGTAAAAGGTCAGCAACTTCATTTTCTTACTGAAAACGTGTGTTTTATTTTCGAACTAAAAACTCTTTTTCATTTTCGGACTGACAATGTGTATTTCATAGTCGAACTGAAAACTTGTCGGACTGACGCCTGGACCCCCATTCTGTTGGAGTACGTACAATTGAATACGTTGACTCAATTTGTCACTGCAACATTCGGGATCGTACATATCATGAAGTACGAAGACCCCCCTAATAGCCAGGAACGTATATTTTGTTGCCCCATCAAGTGAAATTTGACCAAATTTGAGGTGTTGTTTTATGTATTCAAATAGTATAAATAATTTCAATGAAACATTGAACTTTCTATTCAACGAGGCGAATGTCCAGTTTCTGAACCCTTGAAACTACCATTGCATTCGTGAACCTTTCTTTATCTGAACAGTAACCCATGTTCGACTCATTAAAATCGTGATAATTGTACCGAGTCAAGCTTTACATGTTATCACCAATTCTTTAATCACATGTAGACGAATCAATAAGGTACCTTGTGATATCAATCACGGTACTCATTTTTAATTGGAACACTCAGATACAGCATTATGCGTTATTTGCGCACTCACGTTTTATGCAAGCAGTAAAGTTATCCCCTCCATTTCGGGGGATTTTCCCTCATCGATGGTCTGTGTCTATCAAAGCAAGCGTGTGCATAATCAATAATCCTATTGTATTGTAAATGAAAATGAGGTGAGACATACTGAAGCTTCCTTGCATTATTGTGATAAAATGCGTTAACAACGAATATGTTCCAGTTTCTGATAACAAGAATCCATAGCTTGCTGACCACAGAAGTAAATTCGTTTCATTAAAATCATCATTGGATAATAGACCATCATTTTCTGAATAACACGTTGTACTGTTAGTCACATTTCACCAACTATTATCGACAACATATCTTATTTCTATGTAGTAAACGTTGATGTGTGCTATTTTTGTTTTCATTCAGACAAGAGGAAAATTTTCATCGATGCATTAAAGGAGTCATACAAGAGACAATATGATGCGGTCCAGCCAATCCCTTACATCAGGGACAGACTGTACTGTGTAGATAAAGTGTTTGTGGAGGGAAGAATTGATGGTCTCGTCGGAAGTCATACTGCCAAGGAATCATGGGAACGTTTGGAGTCATATGCTCACATATTTAACGATGCTCGTATGCATTCAGCGCGACGTATAATAGAGGGTGAACCTGGGTATGGTAAATCAACCTTGACCTTACAGTTAGCCTATGACTGGTGCAATGGTGTAAAAAAATCTCCTTTCTATGATACAGATATCTTAATTCTCTTAAAATTGAGACAATTAGGAAATGTGCTGACACTGTCCAGGGCAATAAAATTGTTCCTGGTGCGGAGAGAGTCTCGTATTAAACAATCAGATATCAGGGATATACTCGAAAATTGCAAATCTGTTAAAATCCTTTTGGATGGGTATGACGAATATCCGGAAAGAGATAGCGACAGAAGAACTGACGTGAATCTAATGGTTAGGTCAGAAAAATTTAATGAGTTTGATTTTACCTTGACTACAAGATATTTGCCAAATCAATTTGACAAGTCAAAAACGAAACAAGTCAAACTGAAAGGATTTGATGAAGAAGCGCGTGATCAGTATATCCTTAAGGCTGTTACAGGACCCAATGACGAGGCAGGATTTACCAAAATTAAAAGAGATCTTAAGAACAATCCGATATTAGATGATCTATGCCAAGTTCCTTTATTCTTCGTTACCTTTGCTCACATGACTCACGAAAAAAAAGATTTTAAGAAGTTCAAATCCGTGACCGAGTTTTTCATATACATGATGGAGTGTTTTCATCGACACACGGAAAGAAAAACAGAGGAGCACAACGTCAGACCATATGACTTCGATTTAGACACAGAACATACTGAACTTGATAAAGTAGCATTTGAAGGTTTGAACAGAGATAACCAGCAAATAGTATGGGATAGAGAAACACTTCGAAAACGACTAGGTGGAGCCTTTTGTGATCATTACATCCGGGTTGGTATTTTAGTCGAAGAAGAGGTGTTCGATGAAAATGGAGAGACTGGAAAAGAAACTAAGATTCAAGTAAGCTTCTATCATAAGATATTCTGTGAATGGTTTGCATCTTTTGAAGTGATGGGAATCGCTGCTAACGTGAGGCGTTCAGCTGATCTTGGACGACTTATCGGTAAGATGGATCCATTCGATCTTCAGTACGTCTATAGATTCGCGTGTGGATTAAATCGAAGAGCTGCAAGTAAAATCATAAAATATCTAAAGAAGAGAAAAGATTGCGATAAATTTGCAATTCTCTGCATTTTGGAACAGAAAGGAGACACCAGCGAGATCATCAATACAGTTTCAGAGTTGTGTTCAAATGATGTTTACATCAGTGACGATGACAGTAAGCTGCTGCAGAGATCTACCGTTCAGATTCTACAGATAGCCTCGAGCCATGACGTAAGTACACGTGACATGGAATGGGAGGGACTATTAACTGTAATTTGCTACTTTAAAATCATGCTTCATCTTTTGTACACCATTTGTCATGATTAAAAAACATATTCACTGCGTTCAATGATATGTTTCACATTTGTGACTTTGCTTCCCGGGGACTCCACGTTATATAAACAAGCAAATTGTGGGCATCCTACTAGTTTGTTTTAAACTTTTTAATTAGTAATTTATTTGGTGCAGTTTTCAGAGAATTTTTCATTTGCTGTTGTGGCCCTTTCCATTCCTGAATTAGGCAAAGACATCACCAGATTTTCAAGTGACTGCTAATTTTCTCATATTCTATTGTGTTGTTTTTTCCTATTCCTCCTATTTTTTCTCTTGAAAATCCTATATTATCTTACCTTTTTCACTAGCCACATCTCTAAAATAAAAATAGGAAGAACAAGTATGTTCTTGAAATAGTAAATCGTCAATTCTAAACGCATTTAAATAAACAGATTAAACAGACTGTAAACAGAGTCTTGACGTTAACATTGTATTTATTTTTCCTACTAAACTTAGACATCATTTACTATGCAGATACTCAGTTGAATAGGTTTATTTAATAAACGACTCTCTATTGCCCACTTTTCTCTGTAGAAGATTTAGTTAATTTTGCAAATTGTCAAGACTACTTGATTATATTTTAAATTATGATGTAAGTACAATAAGTGAAACATGGAATCTGATTAAAATCCTGAATTATACAACTATGGTACATTTTATGATACATGTGAAACGACAGAGTGATGTAGTTCTGTAAATCAGTAAACAAATGTTGAGTCCAATGTGTATAGATGGCATGAAAATTTATTGCTGTGATATCATGTTCAGATTGCACGAAGAATGTCATTAGTTTACTACATTACGTCTGCTACATAGACAACTTCGTTTTCTGTTTGATGAAATCCATACAAAATATCATGGACATTGATTTTATTTTTTTTTTGGGGGGGTGCATTGATGTCCCGTATCACATTTTGAATGTGGGGATGCTAACACATTTGTCCCCTCCCATCCTTTGCAATCTGAAACAACCCCCTTCCCCCAAAACGACACAATTCTTAGTGGAAATGTTATTTCCCACACCTGAGTTCTCAATACTTAGCTGAATTTTCAAGTCCAGAGAGACTTCAAAGTGTTATTTCATGCAAACTGAGATATCTCTTAATCAACTATTTTCTATGTATCCTTTTTACGTGCTAACCGATGGTGGCCCTCAACTTAGATAAAGTCACTGAAAGGCCCCTCCCCCTCCAACACACACAAACTTCAACCCTTCCTCCAAAGAGATTTTATAGATGCAGTGCTTACCTTTTGCTTTAGTTTGTTATATCATGAACACAATCATATCATACACACATTGCACGGCACAGTCGGCAATTATCACATACGATGGAGTGAGACTGTGCTACTAAGTACTTGCTCAATAACACTCCAGTGTACTGGTGGTGAATATTGATGAGAGTGCGTCAGCCAGAAAAAGACCAATTTTTGTCTTACTTTCCACAGGCACAATTCTGTTTTTCTCCTACATGATGGGAATGAACATCTTGCGTTTATCCTACGTGTTTGTCTCTGACCACACGAAAGCTTGAATCACAAAAATCTATAATTATAAGAACAGCAAAACAACCTACAAAGAGAAAAACTAAAACAAAAGTAGTAATAGAAAGTAGTAGAAATACATAGTTCGATACGAAGTGATCAAGATGAAACATTTACATAACACAATGAGAAAAAAAAATGAATAACACAGATTATTGTAAAAGTAATGATTCAACATATATTTAATAGGTCTGTTGAGGATATAAGAGGTGAAATTAAAACAAAAAGACTCCAAAGACAATCGCTCTGTACTTGAGATACATCAAATCAATTTTAATCATTGTAATGTAGACTAATGCACTATTGTTGATTAACATGGGAGTAGCTCGACCCCGATGCTCACAAACTTCAGACAAAATCTGTCTTGAGGTATATGAAATGTTGGTGTTTAAGTTGCAAGATGATGCCGTCCTAAGTAGTTCTTGTATAAAAATGTGAGTTGCAATCAAGCAATTTCTCCAGTATAGTTTACTACCTTATTCCTCGTCAACAAACAATGGTGACTTTGCGTAATTAATCCATCGATGAGGTACATATGGGTAGTTTTTGTTTTCAATTGGATGATCAGTCATAAACAAAATAGTCACGCCCCCTCAAAAAAAGAAACAAGGATTGTTATCATTCTTCCATTATTGCGTCATCATGGGTCGTGTTGTTTGTTTTATGTGCTTGTCATTAGGCCACAGGATCCAGAAAACTCTCTTGCCATAAGATAACCTTAACTGTTAGGAGAAGTTAAGGATGAAACGATTCAGCAAAAATATCACTTTAAGGAGATTTCAATTAAAAAAAAAGATCTACCCGAATGTTTTCAAAAGATTTCTTTTAGCTCATATCACCGTCAATCGATTTACACTTTAAACTATGGCCATGAACTATCATATGAGTAATACTCATTATTTGTGGCAAACGGGGAATTTTTGAACGAACTCAATGAACACAGGTAATACTGCAATTCCACGGTCTTAAGGTGCTAATTGTTAATGGCGCCATCACTCTTTATAACCGGCACTTATCTTGTAGCCGATGATGCTGCTTTAAAGGGAATTTCCGGCAAATGACTTTTTTTCATGATTTATTTGAGTCATTCATACCATTTTCCTCCATATCCTTAACGTTTTGAAATTACATACATTTTACTTTCTTATACACAACACGATGTGTGCGAACTTCCTGCCCTAAAGAGTTCCCAGCACTATGCACAGATACGAAAGGTGTTCCCATTATTTTGTCATTGACTGCGATCTCTGTGATTTGTGAAGTAGTCTACACCCGGCTCTGATTTAGGACAACCAACCTGATTTTCTTAAATATTTATAACCCAGCGTTATGTAGCTATCTTGAAATTGAATGGGTTAATTGAATACATTCTCATTAAAAGACCACGTTACGAAATTTATGCCGGTGTGAAAAGTGGTTCGAAGATAAAGAAAACGAAAACTTGAAAACTTGACTAAGTACAAGGAATTCGAGAAGCAATACTTTCTAAAGACGGGACAACAAATCATCTAATTGTTAAGAATATGAACGAAAATGGTTTGAAATGGCTTAGAAATGAAGTCAGAAGGCATGTTCCTTGAACGAATTCTCAATAACCAGGACGCATAACCAACACACAGGAGGAGTCTGGGAAGGATAAGACCAAATTTAAGAGCTCAAGTTACAGTGCATTGTATGTTTGTCTTGACAAATGTTGCTTTATGTATTATGCTAGCTGAGAAAAAGTGCGGAAGTTAGAGTTTTAAAATAACTGACAAATTATCATCCATAAACATTGATGATGTCTCTCTGAACCAGTTTTATGCATTTCCTTTGTCATGCTCAATATATGAACAGTTTTTGTTATGTTGCTATATGGCAAGTACATAAACGACACCATACTTAATAAATGGTTTTAATCATGTAAATGAAGTAATATCTACCAATCAAATTACTAATCAGTAGTATCTGTTTAATGTCAAAAAGAGGACTAAAACCTCCAAATACAGCGTGGATTCCACCCTTAATTTGATTTTAGTGTATATAGAAATATAGAAAATACATGGAATGGAAAGACATTTCGGAAAAGAGTTAAATCAGAGTAAATGGGAATGATATGATTTCTCCAAACGCAGATTTTAAGTGAGTAAATTTAACTGTCTAGAACTATAATGCAATATTACCAAATAACATGGCATTACAATCAATATAGCATTTCAACATGGTACTCCGGTTTCAGGGTCTTAACTAATGGAAAGCTTTGGTACTTTATTCTGTTTTTACTTAAAGGTAAATGTAATGACTAATAGGTCTAAAATTTGGGTATGACATCATTTTAATTGGTGTAATTAAACCAGAAACGCTTTTAAAAACGGCTTGCTAAAAAAAATGAATTCTTTCATTCAACACTGTAACGTTTAGCAATGACGATGTCACATGTTGGTGTAAAACGTTCTTTGTTTTCAGTTTACAATATGAGACCGAGGCCTTCTTGATATGTGTGTACATCTCGATGTGAAAGTGAACCCTATAACCTCTATCAACATGTGTGGTGATATGTGAAATATTGCGCTGAAGTCGGCAACCCACCCCCCCCCCCACCAAAAAAAAAAACGTCAATAATGAGTAAAGCAATCAGCCCCATAAGAATATCAAATTTGATTTATGAAACTGCAAATGCTATCAGGCCTCGTGATATGTGTAGTCGTCACACAATTTTCTTTCTAGGTTTTTTTTTTTTATCCCCAAAACAATCCTACTGCTCTTGTTTTATTTGAGGAACATGCAACGACATCCAAAATTCCCTGACAAATTCAGACTTTGACTTAAAGTAACTAACTTAACTCTCTAATATAATTAGCATTACGTTCATATTTACATTTTCAACAAGGATGGAGGGTTAGCTTGGTGGTTAGAATGTCGGTGTTGAAATCACTAGGTCGTCCTCAACATCTAAGCCCGGTAGAAGCACTTGGAAATTTTCTGGGAAATAAAAATTGCTTGTTTGGTCAAGCTCTTTAAAGAGGTGTTGGCAGGTTTATTCGGTGATTTTAATGGGAAGTCTTCTTGTTCGATGCAAGTCTCGCCCCCCCCCCCCCCTCAGGTTACAGCTAATAAGCTGGGCAAGGCCGCCACCAATTGCAGTCTGTGGAAACGTGGCTAAAGACATGGGATCCACACAGGTTTGGATTTGTATGAACTCGCTGGCTCACCCCTGCCTCGTTGCCCTCTGAACACTGGTCGAAAAGAGGCGAACCTCGCCGTTGTTCATTCACGATCACCTTGTTATAGAATCCTTTTTAATTTAGGTCCTCAGACTTTCTGATCCTGTATATTAGTAATTCGAATTTGAGAAATCCCACTGAATATACTCAGCTTAACAGAAAAACAAAATCATCTTCTGCACTGTCTTGAATGAAATGCATTCTTTTACTTTTTTAAACAATTGTATCCTTATTACAAACAGTTGCATGAGGGTGGTTTATTATTGAATATTAAGGCTTACTGCTATGCCCGTTAGTCAGCATATGCACTATAATACAAAAGGCCTCCTTGATAGCAGGAGAATTCCCACGTCTCTCTTTTATTTCCATTTTTCCTGCCTTAGAACCGAGACTTTGGACTTTTACTCTTCCAGTAGTAAAGGTGTAAGTTCTGCTTCAATTTCAAGTCACCAAACAGTAGTGGAGGGTAGCAAATGTGTTATTGTTAGTGCTCCCTCGCCTCAAAAAAAAAATGGTCTGATATCTTCCTTTGTTCCTCCGAATTGATGAACACAGTGAAATTTAAACATTAAACATATTGTTTCTTTGTGTATTTTAAAGTGTTCGCATATAAGAAGTGACACTAATTTGTAAATTATTTTTGATAGCAGTATCTGTAAATGCTTCAACGTATTCCAGTCCGCGTATATCATGATATCAATATCACAAAATCACAATTCAAAATAATTACGAAATATTATGGAGTCTAAAAATATCTTTCCAACTTTTGTAAGCAGTGATATGAAGCAGTGTGAACGTATCAGTCGCTGTGATTAATATACCGATCTGCTTAGATAATGATGAGCCACCGCAGATATATACTGTGGTCTTTTATGATGGTAATGTGTACAACTATTGCAAGCTGCAGTGGATAGAAAGATGGCGATTCCGAAATCTTCATTTTACCCAAAAGTTGTAGGAAGAAAGCCTGGAGGAATATTTCTATTTTTTAACAGTATCACTATTGTGGAGTAGTCAGATGACATAAATCTAAAAATAGGTATAAATCTAATGTTCAACACGTTTTAAGCGGTCAAGGTCCAAGAGGTACATCAAGTATAAAGCGTATATGCTATTCAGTTTAGTTGAACAAAATATCGAATTGTCATTTTAAATACATTCAAAATATAGAAATCGTAATGTGGAAGTATCTGCATTACACGTTCAGTCTGTCTATAGTTTCAGGGTTGGATATTTGGAAACCTAAGTGGGGAAACCAACCGTACTGTATAGCGACTGAAATATATGACTAATAAATACAGGACGCCGGGGCTATTAACGAATTCAACGAGACAAAAAAAAAAGAAAATTGTATATTATATTTATACAGCAGTGTCATGGATAGCCATGATATTGCTTGAGTGTATTATCTTCATATTTGAACGTCCATGAGCACAGTGATATAAATATGCTTACACGTGAACAACCATTGAAAGTAGTGGACATACCAAGGTTAACATAAATGATACGCAACATACTGCCATTATGGAGTGTCTGGAAAGAATAAAAGAAAAGAGACAGAGAGGAGGGGGGGGGGGAGGGAAGCAGATAGGAGAAAGGAATATAATCTATTTAAAACATTTTAAATTAAGAATAAAAATAATAAACTATTTTTGAACTGGAATATGATTTATACTCTCAATCGTTTGGTCATCTACCTTTGATCTTCTTGGGTGTTTCAGGGACCAGAAAGTAGGAGAAAAAATCACCCTTCACAAAATCTGAAAGAGAACGATGCACCCATCTTCCACAAAATCTGAATATGAAGAAATTGCCTCGACATCTTTGTTGGTCATACAAAATTCAGACCATCCAAGAAAGCATAGCAGTCAATTACTGTTACTTGAAATCAAACAGACCAAATGGGAATGGATGTGAATATTTATCTACGCAAAATACGACCTAAGCAATGTAATTTTTTATTGGCTATGTATCGGCTAATTCAAATTATCTTCCAGATTTAAAGTAACAATTACACCTGAATACAACTTCAAAACAATACTTATAGTTGAGATTAAGATAATGTTTAGGTTTTGTATCAATATTTTTACATGAAATGTCTTCACGATAAATGTGGCGATAGGTATACCCAATAGCCAAGGCTATTAAAGGCGATCAATACTGTACTGGCTATGGGAAGTGGCTGTGAGATGCTTTATTCATATAGTACAGTAAATGGCGTTGTACTACGTCATATCCACATTGTACAGTAACAAAATGGCATTGTGCTGCAGTTAAAAGCCAGCTGTAAATTCGTGTGCTACCAGTATGTGGAAAATATACAGAGACATATATTGAAAAAAAAAGGAGGCAGAAAAGAAAAAAAAAACATCATGTACATGGAGATATTAAATCGTTCGTATATGACTACAGCATAAACAACACACACACACACAAATGACTTATTATATGCTTTCGGTTTTGGAGACACAAATGTAGACAGGCACTGTACAAGGCCCTTCCCCATATATGATAAACAAAGAGGTCTGGGAGTAGATAAGCTTTGAATACAATAAGTTCTGCCGGTCAAATAAGACCTTTAACAATATCCTCAAAATCATGGAAACTTTATCGCAAATCGAGTCAATGTGAATCTTCAGGTGAGTTGAGTGTTAAACAAAGAAACTTAGTAGAAACAGTATGAAAGACGGTTGTATCATTCACCATAATAGTAATATCACAACGTTGGCTCGGGCGGAGTCTATAAATATTGAGACATCAATCACGGCGCTACAGAGAGACATAATTAGGAACATCATTGTTTAAATAAATGTTGGGTCTTTCCTATTCCATGTCTTATTTTTGAACAGAATATTAAACAATATGCATATGGTTAATTTGTGCTGTGGAATATAATGTAATTAGTTTAATGATATATCATCATATGCTAAAGCCTATCAGTCAGATCTGTATCATCATTTTCTCTTTCTTCAGATTCCTATTTCTGATCTTCGGCTGAAATGGTCCTTCAGTAAGGTTGATAGCAATACCATCACCCTCCTCTCTGGAATTGCTCTACCAAGCCTCTCATCTCTTGAGAGGATGGAGGTAAATTCAGATAAATCCGAATTGACCGAGGGTGAAGTTGCGGGATTGATCAACTACGTCACAGAATCAAAGAGATTCAAAACTCTCAGGTAAGAGAATACTAGTTACATACTGACGTAATAGCAGTATTAAAGGTCTCATGACATGAAAATGACTTTTTGAGATATTGGGTGCATTAGGAATTCAATATGTTGAAAATAGCCACAAAGTGCGTCAAAATCCGTCAAAAATTGACAAATTTACAGGCAAATTAGTGTCTCACAGCTGTGTCATGAATAAACATTGCCTAAATATGTAAATTTGTGACGTCAGGAGACGGACTCCTAGGATATGTCTTATATTAATCCTTTGTTTATGTAACCTTTATGTCAAGGTCATTTGAGAATTTTATATGCCCGGAGGGTTTTATTTTTGAAGCATGTGTTTTCTCCTTCAAAAATATCGATATCACTTACCAATGTGAAACTCAGTAAGTAAGAGGTAAAATATATAGAGTTAACAAAAGAAAAAACTGCAACACTCCACGTTATCTGTTTTGCATTTTCTTCAAACTTTGAAAAGTCATATCTCAAAAACGGTAATAGATACAAACAAAATTCCAACGGATTTTCACTCAGGGTTTTACTTTGTAACGTTTGCATGAAGAGAGCTCTTTTCTGGAAGCATGTCACACAATCTTTAAGTACAGTCATAAATGTCAGATCTGTTCGTTATAATTTCATCCAGAGAAGTGTAATCTCTTTTCTGTCATTTTCATCACTGACGTATGTTACAAATACGTGCACAGACTGTGGCAACAGTACACTGTCATGTTATATACCTCTGGGCCAGGTGAAGATATCTGGAAGTGAATGCAAGTGATATAAATATAATATCAACATAAATAACGACAAGATGGTTTCTTTAAAATTATATTAAATGTTTTAAGAACACATCTTTTGAATTTTCTTAAAAACATAATGATTGTTGAGCTTCTTGATTATTGATAGGCAATATGTGACTATCATATTTAATGTTTTGTTTGTAACATTTGCCTTAACAGGTTCTATAACTGTCACCTTCCCGACTCTGTTGGACCAGTCTTAATATCAGAAGAAGCGAAATCAAGGAATATAGCGGGTAAAAACCATAAATTTGTGGAGTGTTATAAATAATATTAATGGGCAATATGCGGATAGCACCCAGTTAAGCCATTTCCTTCCACTATCGGACTATTAGCGGCATATCGAAGAGGAAAATTGCGTCATTTTCTTTCACCGCCGAGCGTCGGCTTTTACTCCATATGTGGACATCGGCTTTTTGTCGTCTGTCTGCTGGCGGTCCGCAAACAAGCAACCCCAGTAAATCTTATTTTCCACATTGACGCGCTGTATGTGCAGTATGTAATCATTTATTGCAAACGCTTTACAGCATAGATGATGTAAGGAGAAGAACACAGAGAAAGTGGTGAGGAAGTGTGTAGTTTGCTTCAACTTCAAATTCGACTTGCACGTAAATGATGCACACAAAGTAAAACGAACATGTATATTGTGCTAAATAAATATTTACGTCTATTTCACGATTACTCATTAATATCCATACCTATATTTCCTTTGCGTCTGGATTTATATAATAAAATGTAATTCACCTAATTGCAGGTTAATTAAAACACATAATATTAGGAATACTTACTCTTTCAAGGTAATTAAATACTAGGCATGCGTAAATGAATTTACATAAAAATTGCTGTTCTTGTATGTGAACATTTGGAGGCGTTATGACCACTATTGTTATTCTGCTATGACTTTTATCTATATTCTATATTCCTCTCTGAAGTATTATGGAAAAACCTGTATCAACAACATCTAGTGACATCTTCCGACCTGGGAATTCGTTGTAATCGATTTGACCTCAATTTTATGAGTGTGAACGACTTTTGATTGACTCTTCAACAAGGGACAAAAGTTAGAAATAACACTTATAACTTTTAACTTGGTTGAATTGCTTTTGATGAGTTTTAACGGTAAAATAAAAACTGACTTAAAAGAAAACAATACTGGAGACTACATCATAAAAAAAATAATAATAATTTCCCACGAAACCTTAGTAGCCCAACGGCTGGACGCCCTTGAGCCGTGGCTTGTCATCATGGGTCCGATGACAGTTCCTCCCTCGGTTCGTTGACTTGTCACCCGCCAAATGTACAGTGGCCTAGTGGACCGACATCGAGACTTTCTGCAGACAATATCGGCTTGATTGCGAGTGCTTAAGGGACTCGAGGCATAGCTCATAAAATCCGAAGAGAAATAATCAAATTTGTAATGATTTCAAAGCATCGAAACTTACGACGGAGACTAAGATACAGATAATATAAATGTCTGATGTGTTTAAAGACATTGTACATTAATATTTTAACGATATTAATGTGGTCACTCTGAATGACATATCATAGAAGCTCTACTACGTCACCCTCAAGAACAACTGCCTTTTTGGCATGATGAGTAACGTTGTTATGATAAAACCTGAAATTATGCATGCTAATGGCATTTCTTTGAATTAAAACAAACATCGAAGGAAATTCACACAGCACGCGCCTACTTCGAAATAAGAGTCGATCACTGTTCAACCATTGTCTTGTCAGATTCCTCATAGTGTGTAAATGATTCCTACTGACTGAAATGTGGGCATTTATCTTCCATTAATGGAAGGAACCAATCACATTACCACAATTGACACACGAATATTGATATTGACGTCGCACATTACAGTCCACACATCATGTCGCGGAAGAAGCTGGCTCAGATCAACTTTACTGTGCATAACATGTTGACAGTATGTGATTGACACAGTGTGGATATGAATAGTGATCGTATGGCTGTGCCTCGTGTCAATACGTGCACACCCAGGGACATATGATTTATCCAAGACTTAGTTGAACGAAAGCAACTCGAGGATATAACAGTTCAGAACACTTAACAACGAAACATCGATATTGTGTGTGTACATATACCACATTGGTAGTATATTAGTGTCATTCTCTGAAACCGAGTACACGCAACGAGTAACCGAAAAGCAGCAACGCTTGCAGAGAATTTTCAAGAAAAGACTGAAGTCACGTGATTTTCAATGAGACGTTGAACATTAAACTAGTTTTTGTTATTTAAGATGTGTTGTGTGTTGTGCCCTATTGTGGTAACGACACAGCATTTTAAGCTGAACCCTTCCATCACCATCATCACCATCCTCATCATCAACACCATTGTCAACACCATCCTCCTCCTCCTGCTCATCATCATCATCATCATCATTATCATCATCACAATCATCATCACCATCATCATCATCATCATCATCATCATCATCATCATCATCATCATCATCATCATCATCATCATCATCACAATCATCATGAGATAAGTTACCGATTTACATGTCAGCCATGTCAGCTGCTACTGCTTACATCTTATATTAGTTAGTAGACAGCATTGTTTTCTTATTGTTTACCTACAAATTATGGTGGAGAAGTTTTTCTTTTTCTCTGCATGCCACTTGTCGTGTTTTTGTTGCTAATTGTTTACCATCTTCGAGACAAAACTAACATTGAATTAAGTAAATGCGTATGTCCTTATTTTTTATTGAAATTTCGGCACCTAGATCTCGGATAATGTAATCACGTTTGTAATTATGTCACAATCAGGTTAAGAAATTATTACTGATTGACTGACTGACTGATTGACTGACTTACGGATGAGGGAAATGATTATCTATAAAAAGAATGAACTAAAGGATACACAGATAATTATTTTATGAATATTATTATCATTCTTACTATTTAAGAAAGTCTGGCAATATAACCATAGCCTTTACCATACTCAATACGCTTGATACAAAAGCATAGCGTCATTAAATCTCACGTTATTTTTTCATTGACCCAGTCACATAGACACAATAAAAATACATGCAACATCCACTTGATAAATTGGTCTTGGTGAAGAACCACTAAATTTAAAAAAAAAATACTTAAATTTCATAGACCTAATTTTATTCTTCTTTTTTCTTTGTACTTGGGTGTGAAAACGTACAGAAGCTCCACTGGGCGTCTTTTTGTCATTCCCAAGAACTTTTAATTTGTCCACGTATCTAGTTATTTAATTACACAATCATGTTCAAAGAGATTAAAATAAAGTTGAACATATTTTATTGCAGGATAGCATGATAATTGTAGGGGACTATGCTTACTTTGTCCACTCATACACACCCACCCAAAACACACACGCACACATACACAAATTGAACTCGGTGCTCTCTGTTTGTGTAGTAGGGTCGTAATAAAAAAAAAATAGTTCCGAACATTTAAGGTTACAAGTTACAAAGGCGAGTCAAATTGTCATGAGATATCTACAGTTTTTGAGATATACCGATATCACCTCTTCGCTGTTAATATGCGATAAATCTTGGACGATTTAATATATATTATAACCACTTAAAGAAACAATCCCCAGGAGAAAATTGATTATACTCGTTTTCATCTCATTTGAAACCAAAATTAAACCGAGAGCAACGAATTCTAAAAACAATCGGTTTAAATATTTTGGCTCATTTTTGGAAGATCTCACATAGAAGAATACAAAAACCCAAACTAAGGTTGGATCCTCACTCTTCTCTTCCAAATGCTGCAGTCATATACCCGACGAGAATCATTATACTGCCATAGTCAATGTTGATAAGTCATTTTATTTATTATATTTATTTTGGCAATATTGTTTCTCAGTGGCTTGGGGTCTGTGACAGTGAAAAAAAAAGAAAACATAGTGTCGCACCAGACTTCAAGTTCTAAGTGCAATTTAAGTACGCCAATAGGAAATAAAGACAAGTTTGTTAAAATGGGATTGTAAGACCGAAGAAGATAAATAAACAAATCTCTTTATCATAATTAAATTATAATATCTGTTTGCGAGCATTCCCGGAGTTGTTCACCGTTCGTCCGATCAATATGTTTCTGCAGGTGTTAGAGCGCATCTAAGATAAACTTGACTGACTTGTCAAAACACTGACAATGTTTGGTATTTTCCCATGTCATAAAATTTGCTAGTCTGGGATATGAGAAATTTCGACTGGTATTTTAGATTTTCCGACTATAATCGCTTTGGCGTTTTTTATTTTTATTTTTTTTTTTTGAGGCTTGAGTTAGAAAGATTTTTATCTATCATTACACTTGCCTAGATTTTTAATGGTTTCTTTGTTGTAGGCTATATAATTTGATGCACAGCTTCTTCATGTATAAGGGAACGTATGACGCCTTTTTACAATATCAGTGTACGTGCATCTTCAAACACACAGGTATTATTTTGGATTGTATTTTGTTCGACCAAACTGATGACAATATATATATGATTATCATCTGTCAGCAGATATTCATACTGTTGCAATAAAATTGCCGGTGTGAATATTATGTTGACAGGAACTTGTCAAACTTTAACTGGTCATCAGTGCACCCCCTGATGGGTCCAGAGAAAAGGTTGTTAAAGGCCAAGAGACTCATAGGCCTATATGACTGACTACAACAACCATTATTACTGCAACTGTTGCATTGAGCATAGAACAAAACACCGACACCTATTGATCTCACATCAGATTTGTTGACTTCATTTAAAGCCATTCGACTAAGAATGTTTGTTTTCTAGCTATATCACTTAACTATATCATAATATACTTATTATTACACATCACAACTTTCTGTATTCTTCCCCTATTTTATTTCGTATTAAAGTACACTTAAGTTGCGACGTTATTCCTTTAATACCTTTGCGGACACAAACATACCTAGTTTTCATTTTGAGATGTCATGAACCAACGAGAAACTAACTTAACCTGATACATGTTCTGTCTTTAACTTTTTAATATTTTCCACCTTTTTCTTATCTTTTTCAGTATTATGGCCAAGCAACGCGAGCCGATTTGATTTTCAGTCTGGTCAGTGGAAGAAGGTTTGTACTATCGGTTTTTGTGTTTATTACGTAATGACTACTATGTGATACTGATTTACGTATATAGGGCATCTCTACATGGTCGTGTTTACATTTTTTCTATGTTACGTGATTCACTTGAACTGCTTAGTTACATGTTACCTAACTTACGTATCGCAGTATTTAAATTGCCTTGCAAAGGTGAATAGTTCATTGTAAGTCAAGTTTCTCTGCGGTGCCGGGTTCGCCTAGGGTCACTTACAGTAGAGAACGCACTGACGGGATCAGGAAAATCAAATGGAATTGCGAAAAAAAAACCTCCGGTATACGCTGTTTTGATAGGCTCATGTACGTGAGCAAAGTGTAGCACTTCGCGCGTCAATTTAGTACATATACAAATACATTACACCAAAGTGAAGGCTGTTTCAGTTGTCGAAGAAACTGAATGACGGGAAACTACATAGTGCGCCAATAACGTGGAAAGTTTGGCGGATGTGTGAAAAATGATCACATTATATTAAACGTTTCTGAAAATGAAATACAATATACATTTCGAGAAAACCTGTGCATCATTCCATTTCCAAAAAGGAATCTCTAAGTATACAATTTAGCTGTTTCGGACAATTATAAAATGTAAAATCTACAGTAACTGTAACCTGTTAGTCTGTGTGGCATGGTTCCGGATTTCCCAGTGGTTGCGCCATCGCATACAATGAATTGCTTTTCTCTAAACATCGCAGAGTCCAATGATGATGAACTCTTTTGTACTAAATATAGTTATATTTACAATCATGTATCCCTGACCATCTGTCACTGGTTTCAAAGAACAAAAGGTTTCATCTTTACGACACCAGGCAGCTCATCACAACAACATTGTGGTTATGGGTTGAGTGTTAAAAGATTCTTTGCCTTGTGTAACAGTTCTACATGTATTTTCTTTCATCTGTGTCCATTTTTTTTTTTGCTCTATCCCGTTTCCTTGTAATAAAGTCTACCAAACCAATGAACAGCCGGCTTATCATTACAGTATTGAACTATTTTTGTTTTTAATTTTTGTTAATATGAGAGAAAACATGTTGCAATTTCAAGACTAATTTAGTATTTTAAGACCTACTGCAATTTATCTTAATTGTCTGTCACTGACAGTTATACTGACATAGGAATATGAGCAGAGCACAGCTAGAGATAAGATATGTATATGTGTATGATTATTGCGTAAATATAACATTGTTTAAATACTAGCTTTCTCTCCTTGCATAAGAGGGACATAATTACGTCATCGAATTTAAATTTATACAACTTAGTCTGATTAAGTATAGGGTGATCAGTTGACTCTATTAACTCTTCTGTTTGTTACGTCATTGCTATTGTGTTATGTCAATGTCTTTGTTACATACAAGGCTGATGATATCCAGACTATTACAGAGCTGTGTTCACAAGAAGTGGTCATCAGTAACGAAGACAGTGTATCAGTACAGAGATCAGCAATAGAGCTCCTGGTGAAAGCCTCCAATCATGACGTAAGTAGAAATTAGGCGTAACAGGGTGTATTGATTAAATACATTACTCAATAACGTATAATGAATGCTAACACCAGTTACCAAATGCAGATGTCAGTCACAGAGTCAGTTAAGCAATGAAAGCGACTATTTTTTTGATGTTCTTTGACACAGCTATTGTATTAATGGGTGGAAAAACAAAAAGTATTAACCTAATATTTGTTCATTTCCATGTTATTATTACGTAAACTTCTTGAAAGGCAAAATAAATCCATGGACAAAACGGGAGACTGGTGATAATTCCTTCACAAACAATTTCCCTGGTTTTGTTTGTTTTTAGACGTATTTCTTTACACCAGATATATGGGCATGATTATTCTTTTTGGCAAGGCATATTTAACGATATACAACAATGATAATGTAAATAAGAAGTTGGCGATGGGCTGGAGGTCTTGTAAATCAGCTGAGACCTAACATAATTTCTGCAATAACATGTTAAGACATTCCTCGATATTGACTTAAGATAATATGCAAGGGAGAAAAAGACAGAAACTGATGTGACTAATAATGCGTAGACAGAAACGAAGTCATATTAGATTAAAATAATCGTGACTCACCATTATTAACGTAATTGCTATTGACATGAACTCATTTAGATCAAGAAATTAAAAGACAGAGATGAAGAACAGTTATTAAAAGTACACAGAAACATACGTAAATGGAGCTAACATTATCTTGTCCCTTCTGATAGTACTGTTAATGGAGTTGCAAAAGAAAATTCTTCATTGGTGTTGTAATTTTCATCTACCATGACATGGTCTGAACACCCCCCATACCAGGGGACTATTTTGGAATGATGTTGAAACTAACAGTGAATGGGTATGATTAATAACACGTATGATCGGCTATATTACATCCTATTAAAATACTCAACTAAAAAAAAAAAATCAGGATATCAGTATTTTCTATGCAATTTTAGAAAAAAAGAAAAAAGCGAATAACTCCAAGACTATATTTTAGACGGACAATCATAGGTGTCGATGGGATCAACTGGGCAGGAAATTCATTTTAACTGTAAAATTAAAAACATTTCTTTCATTAGATTGTTGTAACAGATCTTTAATGTTTAGCCTAAACCAGATCAGTAGTGACATGACGTTAGATGAAGCCAGTAAGTCATACAGATTTTGTTTTATCAATAAAATGATGCAAATCAAAGCCTGTGGTATTACAGTGTTTCACTTAATAATCTTTCTTTTTGCGGTAGGGAATTCTCGTGCACCCCTCAAATTTTGTATTCATCTCCTCACGGAAAATAGGATCAACGTCGAAATGAATATGTCTGAATAAAGAGTAATCACTGTAACTGTCATCGGGCTTAGCGCCATATTTGCTTTGGTGTTGATACGCGTACTTGAACATTTAGTTTATAATATTCATACAGTGCCAGCAACATAGACTTGAGTGCTTCATCACAAAGACAGCGTTAGCTTAGGCTGATGATTCCTGCTTTAATGTCAAAGATAATATCGTCTGTTTTGGTCAAATAAGATTTATGCTGTTATTCAATAAAAAATTAAGAGCTTTGGACTTGACTCGGCACATCGACATATCAGCTATTAACGTGCCCTGTGAGCAATTTCACAAGAAGAGTATTCTCGCACGTACCGAATCATGATTGGAAACAATTAATTTAATCCATTCTGTGGTTCTAGCTCAAGCACAGAGGCGTGGTCACGTGGTATGGAAAGTAGACGCCCCCCTCCCGCGGTTCTGAGAAGACAAATTATTTTCTCTTACATAAAAAGGAAAAGTGCCCACTTGCAGAGTAGTTTTATCGATTTGGATTTCGGCTTTGACCAGACGAACCCTCCTCAGTCCCTACAGGCTCGGATTCAGACTCAGTCTCAGATTCAGTTAAGTTATTCTACACTTAGCTTTGGTTGGAATGTTTCTAGTTCTGCCATCATATCAGTAATGCAATCAAGGTGAGTTAACAAAGTGGCTGGAAAAAAATAAGGAATTGTATATACCCCAACAAGGAAACGAAAATATAAAACATGACTGTATGACACAAAACAGATGTCTGTTTGGGGTCACCTGAGGGTGCAAGAAATTTTAAATTATTTCGGTAAATGCATCATTATGGACCATGAGTAGCGTTAAGTACGTCAGTAATTTTATAAGTTTATCTAAAGAATAGTAAAACAGGCAGATTTTATGAAGTAAATAAATTGATGCATTCCAGATACTGCAGTACTATACAGTGTTTTATTTTGTAATGTTAATTTTCTTCTGATAGAAAAAAAACTCAAGATTTTGAAGATGTGTCCTTCTGCAATCAAAGATCTTGCGACTATGATATGTCATCAGTGTTCTGATATATTTCAAAAACAAAACAGCAAATCATTTTACACTGAATAGAAGAGGTTACAACTTGTTTACAAACTTTGGGGTAGGACACGGCGTTGGCCACCCTTCCTCGGACTACTTTTTTCTTTTTGTACTGAACTGAAATTCACTCATTTATCTCTGGAAATCCCATTAAACACCACATTCGTGGGGTTAAACGGAAACGAGTGGTAGGATACACAAACACTCATCCCTTCCAAAGTTCGTCACACTCACATGATTTCTGTATCCGTTCCTGTATGCATAGTAGTATCAACGTCGAACTAGAACGGTATGAAAGAATGAGTAACCATCCGAGGTGTTCGTCTGGCATAGCGCCACCGCGTGGGGTGGCCCTATGCCAGACGGTTGTTTTGAATACGGTTGTTTTACATGCGATTAAGTGTATGGACTTATAAGAGTTACATAAATGAGGGCATGTGGGGCAGTCTTTGTTGTTATGTATTTCCTGTCATGAGGTTACTTAGCGATGAGGTGATAAATCGTGCTACAAGCATGACCACAAATGTCAAATATGGCGAAACCCGGTATGTAGTCATTACAGTATAGGTAATAGGAAGACACGTATCATTAGTAAATTTCTTGCACTAAATTCTGAATTAGGGTACCACGTGCAGATGACCTTCATGGCATGAAATTAAAGGTGATTGTTCGTCTGATTAATATCGCATCTGACGTCATGTCTCCTCTTGATAACTTTCTAGTACATTCATCACTAGTGTACGGTCACACTTTGCAGTATGGTAACAGTGGAATATTTGGAGAGGGTGTTTGTTTATACCTAATTTAGTAATGGTGTATTCTTCCTCGTACAGATGCACCTGCAAAGAGTAACTACGTAATCTGCAATCGTAAGTAACTGTAAGCTACTTATGATTGCAGAGAGTTAATCAAGATGGCATTGACATCGCAAGAGATTTACTGAAAGGATCAAAGACATTGAACACACACAGTAACATCATGACTGTGAATACGACCAACTGAAGCAATTTCATCTAGAGAAACCAATGTCTCTGTAAACCATTTGCTAACACCTCTGCAAACACATTTTTACAATATGATATATTTTGTTTACGTAAGAAAAGCCCTCATGAACTCTCAGGTACCATCATAGTGCTTATAATGGCAGAGATATATTTTCTCTAATATAAGAAATTAAATAGTCTATTGTGTTATATTTAAAACCATAATTCATCTTCAAAATTAATTTGAATGCCAATGTTAAAGAAGACATTTTGATAGAAATATTAAATTCTCCTCGAAATATGAAAATAAATAAAATCAAGGAGCTGCCAGTTGATAAAACATGTGGAATAGTTGAAATGCCCACATTTGACCAAGAACCCATGTTGTGTACAAATACATGTTCGTAAGGATGGTTTAATTTTTTAGCAACAATAATGAAACCACTGAATGGAAATTTCATTGAAAAAAAAAGAAAATCACTACACAATAGGAATTCAACGACTCCTTAGAATCGGAAACAGTCCCAGATCAACAAAAGTAAGATTTTCAAAATGGCTCAGTTAATCATTTCATGGTATTTATTTTCATGCTTTGTCAGTAATGAGGGTGACTAGGTGGAAGTCCGAGCTACAATAATGTATAGCAAATACTGACAATGCATGCTAAGTGTTTGTTATAAGTTACACAATTGAAACATGACGAGAAATGTCCAATGTTGACAATCTTTGTACCATATATGACAATTATGCTACTCAACACTGGCACAATACGCACAGTGCATATTATTATTTATCTAGTTTGCATTGTTATAAAACATAACCTTAAGACAACCAAAGTTTCAGAATATCTTTAAATAGAAACTAAGAAACGGCCACTTTGATGTTTACTATGGTCGCCACTTCCAAAACAGGTATGGAAAAACGGGGAAGTGTCTTCAAATATTACGAAAAAAAAAAAGCCATCAAAGTTGTGTCCAATTTCGTAACATGGAATTAGATTGAAGGTACCAAGTTAAAGTGTAAATACACCGATAGATAAAGATATTAAACATTCTGATAATGTAATAATTAATTGATTAAATAACTATTGATTTCTTTTTTTTTACAATTTGCCAAGATAAACATTGTACTAAATGCCAATATCTCTTTCGAACCGGCAGAAAATAATAACGGCATTCGAGTAACACCAATGAACGTTTTTCTCAAAGGGCTATAAAGAAAACAAAATGTTCTGCCCTACAAATAATTAGAAAATTGCAAATTTGAAAGCTATAGTTAGTATTGCGTGATTTTCTATAGATCGAGGACGTTTTTTCTTCAAACATGGCACTCACTTCATGATGTACAGACTGTGTATAACTCATATTAATAACCACATCCACCATATATAAACGTAACAACTGACTCAACGTATAAATGAAATAACTTTAACCATTAATGCAATACAATGGACCCACCGTATATAGATCATAACCTTAAACGATTGAATTATTCATACGCCCATACACTGTGTAGTGTCGTTGGTTAGAGGATTTTGTCTTGTTAGCAGTAAGGAATGTCAAAACTAAAGTGTCTATTAAGACAGGATGGCAACCAACATGGCAGAAGTCAAACCTATTTGAAGACTGCACTTTCAATACCGCTTCACATTTTCTGAAAAATTTAAAACGAACTGAATCAGTTGCGTCAGGATATCTTATTCTTTTAATATTTAATATAAGTGTAGAACAATGAATTTTATTAGATTGAAATGTGTAAAACAAAAAAAAAAAAAAATGGGTGATGAAGCCCTGTCTACGGTAGAGTACCTGCATGGATTTAGAAGCTGTAGAGCCAAATGTAATCAACTTATGTTACCTAAGTCATATACTCACAAATAAAATGAACTAACAAATCTTTTAAATGACTATGTCATACATTCATTGGTAAAGAAACGGTGACCGCTTTACGGTGTGGGGTGGGGGTCATGGAGCAAGTCTCACCTATACATTTATTTGAAAACGAATTTGTTTTTAGGTTGCAAGGTAAGACCTAAAATAAAAAGAAAATAGTGGTTCGGAAATGCTATTTTCAGTGATCTGAGAGGTCTTTTCCGCTAACATTTTCCGATTGTGGCCCCCTCTTATATAGTAAGTACTGGCGATACCATTATTTTAATATTTTTTGTTCAGATCTTAGATCAAACAACTTATTAGATCTTAGGTGATCCAACTTATTAGTCTTCCTGTTTCTTTAAATTGATTTTCTCTTCAGTCATTAATTGATAAATTAAGCGCCCGGGTAATTGGTAATTTGTAATTCTCTGGATACCTCTTTACGTCAATAATACTTACCACGCATTGAACGTTACTCGTAACTCAAGAGTTACACTAAGCACTTTGGACTGTTAAAACCAGTAGTGCAGTGTGCCAGCAGTTGGCCATTTCTGTATATTTTGGAATTAGCTTCTGAACAAAATGTTAATGTAGCCCTCCCCCTCATCGTCTCTTCCGGTCAAATATCCATTGAACTACCAAATGTGTTATTTTCTTTTTAATAATGGTAAAATCCGGTCCATAGCATGAACTAGAAATGTGGTTGACAAATCGGAACCACCTGGCTATGAGTTTACAGTTGTTATGTACGTAGTGTCCAGTGAGATAGGGTCGGGGACTCTTACATTACTAGACTATGGGCCTCTTGTCTCCACGACTTTCGAAAAAGGTCGAAAAAAATGTATAGACATGGAACTAAGAATGCTTCTTGCCACATTGATAGAAGGTAGGTAGCTACTCCACAAGTAAAAGTTAGCCTTTATAATTCCTCCTCAAATATAGAAGGATGAAAATGCGGCCTAAAATAATCAAGCAAACAAAACAAAAACAATAAGTACGTCGGTGGACAGAAGAATGAAATATGATTTCTTTTTACGGTATCATTTGTTAACTGTTCAGGCGATATTGTCCGTTCCACTTCGAACTGAGCACAACGAAGTTGTCATCAAACGCAATGCTGAAAGTTGTTTGCATGGGCCATTCACATTGATCAGCCAATCACAGTCTATGTTAATGACACACCCCCATCTCCATCATATATTATGTTATCTTTTCACAAATTGCTCTGTGATCTTCCGAAAAATAAAATATTTTCAGAATAAGCCGGGTGTGTTAAAAACGAAGACCCCAAAACGAAGACCCTGCTTGTATTCGGCTGTACACAATGCAAGGCTTACTAAAGTGGTTCCTGGATATGGCGCAGACCACGAATAAACGAAAAACTTAGGCTAGAACGAAAAACAATAACTTACTGCAAAGAAAAGAGTACTAGACAATTAAACTTACGGTACTACGTACGGTTAATGAAAGCCGATCGTGACTTTCGGGAGGTAGGCTACTATAGCGAAAAATTGATCTCTCATAATTTAAGTACATATTATCGGATGTGTTGGGTCATTCTATATACGATTTTCCTCTCCGAATGGAAAGTCTTCGTTTTGGGGTCTTTGTCTTACACACACCCACACAGCGGGGTTAAAAACGAAGACCCCCAAACGAAGACCCTGCCTGTATACGGCTGTACACAATGCAAGGCTTACTCAAGTGGCAACCTTGGTTTGTTTGAATAAAGTAATGTATTCCCTTCAACAATGCAAAATCTTATACAAAAAAGAAATATGTGGCAGCCTTCGTGAAGGTGCCGCGATAGGAAATCTACTTTAGGTAGTAGTGTAGTTGCCTATTGACGTACAAAGCTTCTGAAACTATGCTGTAATAAATAACTATTTTCGTGATAAACTGGGTGGTTAAATGCTATAAGAATGATAACATTTTGAAAGATAAGGAAAATAAAGATTCCTAATCCTTGTGAATAAAAACGTCTAATTAAAGAAAAAATGGTTAAAAAATGAGAAAAAGTTACTGTGTACCTACGTTTAAAACCTTTCAAAATCCTGCCAAAGTAAGAGCTATGTACCCGTATGTACTGCCTAGAAGACTGTGTACATCTGAAGTGTTAGGATAAAAACGGCATTGCTTTTCTACCACATTTGTAAGTCGGGAACGACACTCACCAAACGTAACAGTAAAATAAGAACTCCATAACTTTTAGGTAAAATTATGTAAAATAATCACTCCATAAATTTTACAATAATTGATGTAAACAGCATATGTAAATTCTACATAATTTTGGTAAATTTACTACATTTTAATAAAATTGTGATATACACAATGTAGGACTTACATTAACAGTGTGTAAAACTTTACCTAAAAGTTTTGGAGTTCTTATTTTACCGTTACGTTTTGTGAGTGTACTCATTGTTTAACCATTACTTAACGGTACCCTCACTGTAGCGTAGGTCAGAATTTAGCTACTTGAGTGCGCCTGAAGATGGGCACGCTGTATGGTATTTTGCCCAGTGTTTTTACAGCAGTGACTGATAACGTAGTTTATAGATATTCCTTAAAATTATTAGACCGACTTCGATGACTGCCCGCATACACTTTTTAGGTATGTTACGTACATCTGTGTATGTCTTCCCTCACAAAAATGGCGGGTGTACTTTGTTATATGAGGAACTTAATTGAGAGCAGTGAACTGCTTTTAATGATCTACAGTTGATATTTAGAGGGCGCAATTTCAATATCATCTCATATCTATCAATCAATAAAACTTGCTCTTAGAATTTCTGCAAACGTGCGCTAGCGCGAAAATAATAATAATAATTTCACAGGGAAAAAACTTTTCTTTTTCCAAAAGCCTGTACTGAAACTTGAAGTAGTTTGGGAAAATTTTAACCTTATTAATGGGGGGGGGGGGGACAAATTTAGTTCGTCTCAAGGACAAGCTTGTTCTTGGCAATGTTTTATTTCACAGGATACTAAGTTTGTGAAAACTTTAACTTATTTGAGAAACAGACGTATTTCTGTCGGCGAACTTATTTTGACTTATTTTGGCGATGTTTCATTTCACGGGTAACAATTTCATGCAATAATCTGTACTGAACCTTACATGTTTTTTACATTTCAAATTGGCTTTCTATGCATCTTAATATTTCTGTCTTTATTTCTTTATTTATTTATTAATTAAATAAAGCATACATTTGCACTTTTTCGCCCGATTGCCGCCCATAGCTGGGATCCGCTCTCGGCACAGAGTACGGGTCCCTTATCCACGTCACGGGTCACGGGATCAAACTGCTGGAAGGAACGAAAAAAAGAATATATAGCTGGGTTGGGAGGAGTGCCGGCATGTTTATCTCAGATGAGATGTTCTAAGCGGCATGTATTCAACCTAGCGTGCAACTTCCTGATTAAAAAGGAAAATTAAATCTCTGCAGAATGCTAATAGCTATCGAATAGGTTGAAATGAAACAAGAATCATAATGATTTATGAATCCTATTTTACTTATTTTTGGAGCACTTTGTAAATATGGAGGGCCGCGATTCAGCAATCTTTTACTTCTTCATTTTTTCCCTTTTCTTGCGACTAAGCCCCATAAGTCTTAAAAAGAAATTACATGTTTAAAAGTTTCGGTTTGTCGTGGATTTTAATACCCAGAGGTCGATCCATTTATGTCAGTGCTTTATTTCTTAAGTATCATCATGCAATCAATTCACCTCTCTACTTAAAGGGGAAATCAGGGTTTATTTTCACAATTTGTTTCACTACAATTCCCCACCGGTATCGTACAATGACTTATCACTAACACATATGATCAAGATTATCTCAAAACATGTGGACAATTTCGAGAAACGAGTCAAATTCGGTATAATCGTATACAGGAGGCTGTCTTGTCTTGTACATGAACGTTTATTTTTGTACCCGACAAATATTACGAGTTCTCATTCAACAGTAATTAAAGCAATAATTACCGTTCTTCTACCTTCAAACACTGAACAAACAGTTTAGAAAGAAAAATCAACAAAAGGTGAATTTTCTCGGTCAACCCCTTATTTCCCTTTTTAATGTCACTTTATTTCATGAAGGTCATAAATGTGCACCACGAGTGACAGGTTACGTAATGACTATGGGTTAATTAAAAATACATGGAATAAAAAAAATATGTATGTACATGACTTACAATGTGAACACACACACTCCGAATTACTAATGAACATGAAGACAAATTAAGAAAAAAAAAAGAATTTTCTATCAATGATTATTACTATTACATACAGACGGATACAGGGGTATCTAGGGTAGTTTACACAATTACACATACAAAAACACATAACGACTGCCGCACACATTTATTAAAGAACAATTTTGCAAATACTATTAGTTGAATTTATGCATTAAAAACGAAGCAAAATTGAAACCTTAATGTGCCATTTACAATGCAGACTTGGAAAAGTTTTGTGTTGTCTGGATTTTGAGAATGATGCAGACCAGCAAGAGAGAAACACCTCAATGCCGTTCTTCTAAAACATTTGTTGATCACCACCTTACTACACCACATTTCTTTAATAATGCTTTTTCCAAACTAAAGCGCTTGTAACAAAGCATTCACAAACATCGTAAAATTGAAGTATCACAAGCTTAAAACTCAAAACCATTAAGATCAAGGTATAAAAATCAAATGCTACTCTAAGAAAAGAAACACATTATATTGTAAAAAAAGAATAAACATGAACAAAAAATAAACATGAACAAAAAATGTTAATAATGCAAATCAGCTGAAAGAAAGCAGAGAAAGCTGGACACTTCTTGGTCACGACTTTATTCACGATAAGAACTGATCCTGTTCATAGGACACATATATGGTACAGGAATTTCAGAGTACTAGCTTGTCACTCCTTGTTTAGGCTCCTTGGGTTAACTCATATTGTTATCAAAGGAATTACATTACCGAGTCTCTGGTAATTTGTCCTTTCAAGCATGTTGCCATGAGACAGAAGGCTATGGGCAGGGTGTCGAAAGGTTAAGTCACCATGGAAGAGCATTGAATTTCTCCATCCCCAGAATTTTAATTTTATATTTTATTTTAATTTTTAATTTACAGTTTGTCGATTCCTGTTATTGGTTAATCCGTAAGGCCTAGCCTGTATCGACAAAAAAGACAGAAGTACGTAGCGAAAAATATTTGTTTACTGATTGCTTCGCCAAACGTTCACCCCAAGGAATGAAGTTGCTGCTATAGCTTCGACTTTTTATTCTGTCACCCTCTAATTATACAGGATTATGGACGTTTAACGTTGTAAACGAAGGTCCGTTCAGGTCCATTTCCAACAGCGATCGATCAAACTCAACTCCCCAATGTGTCCATTTTTTATCGTCCAGCAACTCAATTCCTCTGCTCAGAACACCAAACACAAATACGCTAAAATCAATCAAAATATCTCAATCAACCGAAGTAAGCAACCAAACTTAGAAAAACGAACATGGAACGCCAATCACAGACAGAATCACACATGCACAACTAAGACTAAGATTAGTGTCGTCCTTGATTCCCATTCTTTCTAAAGATATTTTGTCCTCTTCAAAGTTACTTTATCCCTCTTTCCAGTAGATTAAACATTTTCTGGTTATGGGAATGGAGGGGTAAGAAGCATATTGCTTAGATTGTTGATTAATTATAGAATAAATAATTATAATAATTAATATTATATTATTAATAAATAATAGTAGTTATAGGATTAATTACATTAACGATCATGTAACGCTAATCACACACAGAATCACACATATACAAGTAAGTCTAAGATTATTGTTGTCCTCTAGAACTTGAAGTAAAACTCTTTCCAATGATATTTTGCCGGCTTCTCCAAAGTTACTTTGCCCTCAGTCTTATATTCGGTAGGTTAAACATTGACCGGTTATGGGATTGAACGGGAAAGAAACCTGTTGTTTGTATTGCTGATTAATTACAGAAGTAAATTGCTAAGAGAGGGTATGATCAATAATTTACAGGTGTCTCAGATGTCCTCTTGTAACATCAACCGTATGTATACATATTGGTGCCCAGTGAGATAATACAGTATGCAGCAAGTACAAGTAGGGTAGATTGTGACGAGAAAGGATGGATTTGGACATTTTGTATGGATAGAAGTCCGAAATATAGTTTTGTTTATACTTCGTATTAGCTGAATAAGTGGCGTTACGTTGACATAATTTTCACAAAAGTCAATGCAACTTGCCATTACAACTGCACACTATAGATACCTCCTGTCAAACTCCGATTTGTAAGTCCAGGTCATAACGTGAGCTAACACATCTGGCCAATATGTCTGTATGATTCCTGTAACAGGAAAGAAACAACATGAGTTGGCTACCTTATTGATCAACATTAAGAATAAAGTCTCCTCTAATTAAAAAGAAAACATGGAAAAAATAAGGAAAAAAGGGGGCCGTCAATACGTGGATTTTACCCCTCAAAGGCTGCTACATAAAAAAAAAAAATGTAGCATTTATAAAGGTATACACAAAATGAAAATAGCTAAAGTAAATTATTAATAGCAACCCACATGACTTTCTCGAGGTCCTGTAATAATCACGCTCCTTTCATTTGACAAGTATAACCCCCATAAAGGGAAATAGGGCGTTTGTTTTCAGAAAACATCCGTATTATTAAAACCAATGTTTGTGGACGCAGAATGATAGATTATTCAAAGTAAGGAAGGATAGTAGCGGGCCTTTTCAAGGTATAACTTTCTCACAGATAGAGACTCAGTTATTTGTTGTTCAACATTAATTTTTTCACCCAAACTTTTCAAAATTCAAATGATGCATCTACCATTACTCATCACATGCATGATGTTTTGAGGAGATGAAACATTGGCAGGTGTTTATTGATGAGACTTGATGGTTTAATAATGACTAAAGCTATTTCTTTAGCACGTCATGTTGGTGTCTTCTAAACGCCATATTTCCCTTTAAAAGAGGAACATTACACACGGTAGATATACTGTATGTTTTATACGTTATGGGTTTATTGCCACCCTTGCCATTTTCTTCTTCAGATTTCCATTTACTGTGTAAATCTAATCTGGTCCTTCAAGGAGGTTGCCGAGACCGGTATGATCATCCTCCACTCTGGTCTCTCTCTGCCAATCCTGACATCAGTAAAGATCATCGTAGTACAGACAGAGGAAGGAAGAGAAATGGAGGAACAAGAAGTGATAGGAGTACTAGAATACGTTCGACATTCAAAGAGATTGAAGGAAATACAGTAAGTGATGAATTTAATTTAAAATATCGAAATGATACAATGAGTAGTACATAGAGCATGAATGGGAAAGAAATAAAAACAAAACCAGAAACAAAAATATCAAGTCACATTCCCGTTTAGTATCATACAACTAAAATGAAATGTTATTTAATAATTATTTCAAATCAGTTTTTCTTGTTAATGTATGAGTACCTACATCCTCCTACAGTTCATCTGATGGGATCTGCCAGTGTGATGATATTAATAACCTCAAAGTAAATTTTCTTATTAGGAAAGAAAATGCATATAAACTTCTGACACTTCAGTAAAGTGAAAGTTTGAGAAATGTGCAGGCATGAAGTGACAGGGACGTGTTTACGTTCAAAATTACGAAGTCATTAGCACCATTGACGAGAGAGAGGTATTTTCACACATGTGTATACTGGGCAAATGTTAAATGAGATGAAGTATACTTTAACCTAAATCATTGCATGTAATGAACTTCACATATCATGCTCACAATTTAACATCAAGTATTATATGGAATCTTTATCAGTTTAGAGACAAATAGTTTATATCATCCATTGTTATCATGGTCCCCATCCCGCCATTTTCTGGAGCTGCTCAATCAATATGACATTACCCTCACCACGCCATGGTATAATAAAAACCAGTGCAATCCCCCTCTGATATAGATTCTTGTGTAATATCCTGTTTCACGTACACAGGTGCATACCTTGAATTAAACGGAAATAGGGCGTTTAGAATACACCAACATGAAGTGGAAAAGAAATAGCTTTAGTCATTGTTAAACGATCCAGTCTCCTCAATAAACACCTACCAAAGCTTCATCTACTCAAAACATTATGTATGTGATGAGTAACGGAAGATACATTATTTGAAGTTTCAAAAGTTTGGGCGAACAAATTAGTGTCGGGCAACAAATAACTGAGTTTCTATCGGTGAAAAAAAAAAATTCCTTGAAAAGAAAGGCTACTGTCGTTCCCTATTTTGAATAATCTATCACTCCGCGGCCACAAAAATTGGTTTTAATAGTATGGATGTTTTCTGTAAAAGAAACACCCTATTTCCCTTTAAGGTTTTTCATGGCTTAAAAACACATGTTTTATGTAATCTTTTTTGGAATATGATTATGTTAATCTCTCATCATTAAGTTCCGCGATTCTTCCTTCATTGGCTCTCTATCAATCTCACGTGTCTGGTTAACAATTGTAGTAGATAAACACGCCCAGGTTGTTGTCAAGGACACATAAGTCATAGGGTTGTTGTTGCTATAGGCGTAACAGGAAAGTTGAGCAACCCAATTTACCATTGCTTGTTTGTACTGACTAGCCAGTTACAATATTTTAGAATTTCCACTATTTTCGTTGTGTATAATATCTCGAAATCAATGACATCTCACGTATGGTAGTTACAAATATTGAGAAATTACTTTGGTTTCGTGCAAGTAATTACACATTTGACTACCATTCCTTCAATCTATAGTCTGTTATTTTTATCACTAACCATCTGTCAACGTCACGTGATAGAACGAAAATTTTTTTATTACTTTTGTTCTTGTCCCCAGTATGTATAACAAAAAAAAACCCCGTTAATTACTATTGACGTCAAAGGAATGTTTAATATATTTCTTTTTTTCTGAGTTAGTTTTTCCCCTACTATGTTAAGCTAGATGTTAATATTGAGTATATTGCGCACAACATAAATATTAGATAGATATCTATGTCCCATTGGCAGTGTTGGTAATGCCATTAAATCATTGTTCAATACTCTAAGATCTGCTTTATTTATTTATTTGGCAAAGCAGTAACAGATTAACGGTCTTGTTTCATTGCTAATGTAAGCAGTAAGGAGAAAAAATACGAAGGCGGATACTTGTAGGAAAGTAAAAATATTTGTAAATATTTGGTGAAATTTAAAAAAAAAATAAACATGACCATCAAGAAGTCCGTGTTATTCCCACTAGAAACTGCTGTTACAACTATTGTATGTCAATAAAACAATTGTGATCATACCAACATAGCTGTGCTGATATTGAACAGAAATCATGACGTCATCATCCACTGTCCGGGAACTTTAACTGAAAAAGGAATTTAGGAATTGCAGATATAATGAACGTTTGCAGTTAAAAGAAAATAATGAGAAGTACAATATTACCAATCCGACCCGCAGATATTACACACGTCGATCAAGTTATTATAACGTTAACAGGGCTGTCGAAACATTTTTAATGCCTTTAAGCTACACACGCTACGTCGTCGGTAATAGTTACACTACATAATCATAAGTGCAAATCACATGACTAAACTTACAATAGGATGGAGTCCATGACTGCTTAAAAAGTAAAAATGTCACTGGCATTATGAATTATCACTACCATTATAAGTTACAATTAGTACGTAAGAAAATGCCCTCTTATAAAAACACCATCATACCGGTACAGATGTGCTTATATTACGCAAACTGCTGACGTCATCCATATACTGATCTGGAAAGTCTTTGATGCTCTGTGTAAGTCTGAGAAATTATTGGAATAATGAGCGTTTGTAGCAAAAGGAAAGTTATTTTGACAGAACATTAAAATCCCGATGTGCAGATATTACTACAATGAAGTTCTCCCTCCCACACCCATCTTAGAGATGTATTTACTTATAACGCCATATGGCATATATTCTCCGACGTGTTACAAATGTGTGTCACTTCCAATTTTCACCCAATGTTCCTATACCTCGTTTATTCAGTTTTCACGGATTTCTTGAGTTCAATTACTGGAAACATGTTACATTATAGCTGATTTCTTACCATAATGGGGTGTGTCAGGTCACCTTAAGTACCATACCGGGCTGGACCGCCATGTCTCATATATCAACCATACATAATGTTACCATGGCAAATCTTGCTATAGAAACTGAGAGAGACATAATACATTCTAGTGTCTCAAAGCAACTAAATATCTCATACCGTACATTACATGTATAGGGATGTGATAATAATAAACATGACCATCATGAAATCCGTATTATTCCCCCAGAAAATACTATTACAACTAGTATAATAACGAGTATATGTCCATAACACAATCATGATTATACCAACACAGCTGTCAGTACTGATACTGAACGGAAAATCATGACGTCATCACTCACTGTCCCCGGACACTTTAGGAATTACATAAATAAGGAACGTTTGCAGTTAAAAGAAAGTGATGAGAAGCAGCATATTACCTATCTGAACTGCAGATATTACACATATCGATCATTGATTGGTGTATGATGTCATAGCGTCTGCGATACGTGCACCGTCACCAATAGGCCTCCATTTTTTTTTTTTTTAATTTCATTACATGCGATGGAAGATATTACTGGAAGATATTAGTTTTCAGTGACTTCTTGAGTGATGTTATAAGAAACATATTATGTTAATTGTCAATACTGATCTTTTTTTTTTGTTTTGTCTTTTTTTTTTTTTTTTAACTCTGCCTTATCCGATGGCCTGGTAAAGGCCAAGGTCGATAATGATCAAATGGCAGAGAAACGAGGAAGGGGGGGGGGGGTGTCTTTAGTGCCGATGAAAGAGCATTCAGTGACAGTAAAATACATAGCATATGTTAGTATTACATGCGTCATAGGGCACACTTTTACAAACGCCAAACAGCTCATGAGAAATATATTGAAAGTAAAGAAAAAGAACTATTAAGGGGAAATCAGGGATGGACTGAAAAAATTCACCTTAAGTTGATGATTTTTCATCTAAACTGATTGTTCACTGAGATACAGAGACATGGGGAGGTGTTTGAAGGTAGAAGAAACGGTAATTATTGCCTTAATTACTGTTGAATGAGAACTCTTAATATCTGTGGGGTACAAAAAATAAACGTTCATAAACAAGACAAGACAGCCTCCTCTGTACGACGATCAATCAGTAAGTATCACATGTATCACCAAAGAGTAACACTGAGATGACGTTTAATGAATAAACATAACCAAATGTTTACGGTTCCCATGCTGTTCGTGCATTGAGCAATGCTAAGTAAACAAGAGTTTAGTAATAGTTGATAATACATACAACATTTGTAGCCTACGTATGAAACTGTTCAGCCACACCTCCTCATAGCTTGAAAAGGCGATAGTATTGAATATTCATATTTGTTACAGACTTTCGGAGTTCTCGAAATTGTCCACATGTTTTGAAATAATCTTGATCACATTTTTATTAGTTATAACTCATTGTACGATACCGGTGGGGAATTGTAGTAAAATAACTGTGAAAATAAACCCTGATTTCCCCTTTAAGAAAGCTTAACAAAATAACTGCTTGCAACCGGCATAAGATTTGTACCTTGAAATACATAAGTTCGTTTTATAATACAACTTTGATTAGTCTAAGATTTCGTTGTGGGTTGCATTTTGCGTTCCACTTTAAAATGACACCATTTATGACACCCTCAGGCATGTCGAGGGGATGTTCTTAGTAACGAAAAAGATGGGAAAAAAAATTGGCAAATAATTTTAAGTTTACAAATAATGCACAAATAAAAAGCTTGAGGCTTTTTCCAACCGGGTTCGTAATGAGACCGGTGCAAACATGAGAAGATAACCACCAGCACACACTGACTTTGAATTGCATCGCTTTGCTAAGACTATATACACGATACATAAAATGCCCATGAAAGCGCCGCTATCGACTATACAAGGTAACAGGGCTGAGGAAACACTTTAAATACCTTTAAGCTTCATTTTTCGTCTTTAATAATTACACTGTTTAGTCATACGTGCAAACCACATGACCTAACTTACAATAGCAGGGATTCCATAGCTGTTTAAATAGTAAATAGACAAGGGGATCATGAATTATCACCCAAATTATACGTTACTACATTACTAGGTACGAACATGTCCTCTAACAAGAAAAATCCATTAGGCTGCTGATCACTGATCACTTTTTCAAAAAGGGACTGCGCAGTCTCTAAATTCGCAACTTAAGAAGGAATGTTGGCTTCAAAAGAACGAGAATGATTTTTGTGCAGTGGAATTTTCGCTGAAAATACAGTCTCATCCCTAATTTCACTCTAAAACAGAGAATATTCACTCTAAATGTTTTACTGCAGGGGTTTTCTGGTGACTTGTCCCTACAAATTTTAAGGAACGTTAGTTGTATGGAACTGTTGTGCAGACAGTGGGATTGGAATATATTTTAAAACGAGAAGAATCTCATCCTAGCTTAGCTCTTATACATCATTCACAAGGCATCTAAAATTGATGTTGAATGGATATAAAAATTATAATGAAAACTGGCAAGTTAGAATATTTTTGAATAATTTGTGAAGTCCTGCAGATTACAAATACGAAAAGAATTTTGAAATAGGGAGTACATGATTCATTTTAGCTAATAGTTTGTACATGGGACCAGAATCATTTTGCTGTTCCAATTTTAAATTACTGACGGGAATAAGGATAAGCCATGGAAATTTGTTTTTTTTTTTTTATTACACAGGGATGTGCTTTCAGCTAATTTTAAAACCAACTATATAAACGTCAAAAAAAAAAAGAGATTTTTTTTTTAGTTAAATGTGGTAGTAATTGTTGCAATCTCTAAGCAACCATTACCGTTAAACGATTTTACACGGCATTCGTATGCTAACCAAAATTTATTTGCATGTTCTCTAGCTTATAGTTTGCATGACATTTCATGTGACAATTAACTCACCTTATTATCGCATTCATTAACAGTGTAGCAGTGACTTACGCCAAAAACTAAAGTTTTTATGCGTTAGAACATAAATAAACAATGAGTAAATCAAAGTATGAAAGAGGACAAAAATGACAAACATGGACAAATGCTCACAGCAAAAGAGTAAAACACATATGGCGAGTAAGGGCAAGCAATGGGCACAGGTGATTAACGTGCAAAATTTAAGTTAAAAATTGTAATAGCCTGGCCCAAAAATGAGGAGGGAAAACGGTTGGTGTTTGTTCTTGGAGGTCTCATCCTACCACTTCGTGAAATAATCAAATCATTAAACGTACTGTACATGGGGTGGCCATTATCTTTCAATACTGAAAATAACTTTCTGTGTACTCGATTTTCATACACTGTGTGCACTGTAGGGAGAGACACACCGACAACGGGACTAGCTCTCTTGACGAAGTTGTCAATGATGAACTTTGCTGATTTGGTTGCATTGCCACTCCACGATATGTTAGAGTATGACCAAACACTACCGATAATGGAATTATAAAATAGTGACAAAATGTCCTGATTAACGTTGAAAGAGCGTATTTTACGTAAACAATACATTCTAGGTTTCAACCGTTTTGATACGTAATTAACATGTGTGTCCCATCTTAGTTGATGGTCGAACATTACACCAAGGTATTTGTACTGATTTACCCTTTCCACCATTGTATCATTTATTATAACTGGTTCAGGTGCTGTCCTATTAGCCCTACGGAAGTCAACAATTCAATAGACAATTCTTGAGACACAATGCAGAACCTCACAAAAGAAATGTATGGATTTGGTAAATTTTCCGCTGAAGCAGAGAGTATACGGTCTTACCTGCAAAGAGTGTGACGCTCACTATAATTGTTCACACCGCCTTAACAATGATTACAATATATGAGCACAACCCGTTAAAACATTCATAAATAGAAACAATACCGTTAACCCCTGTGTCACGTTTAAATATTCATGACACAAACTACAGTGCTCTATGTAGACAAGACAAAATATTCGTTTGAGACTTGTAATCACGGACGCTAATCTGTTTACATAGAAACTGATTCATGACTTGACCCCAGTACTTATATGTGATATGGGGGTTACAATATATTTCGCTAGGGAAAGGGTACGTAAGATGTCTTCCTTTAATATTTCATTTGACTTTTCTTCCTCCTGCATGTTTATCTCGTCGGTTGATCAGGATCAGCATGATGTTTCGATCTTTGGAAGTCTACATTGTCTTAATTTGATCCTGTGGCGTTAGTAGTGTGATGAGTGAAACAGGAAAAGATGAAGCAAATCGAATCCAGATTAACAACCACCCACACACCCAACCCCATCATTGTGTCATTTAATGGCCGTATTTGAACTTGTGAAATCATTGCACCAATATACACAGCACCACATTACATTCACAATTAACATTAATCGAGCATAATCTTTGACAATCTAAATACAGGCTTGATGAGTCAAATTTCATAAGCAAATATCGTACAAACAAACAAAATAAAACAATATATAGGGGCTCAACTGCCCATGGACTTCAAAGCGATTTGGTGTTTACTTTAGCCAGTATGGTAAGATTGTCGCGTACATCAAAAGAAGTTGAATGATTCTGAAGTGTAACATTACATATAGTGCAGTAATCAATTGAAAGGTAACAGTGTGGCTGTTACATTCTATGTCTATGTTATTAAAGTGATTGCGTGCGTAGGCAAACAGTAAAAACATTGAAATTTCATCTCCAAAATTTTGGTAAGGCTTTTTGATTACACCATTCAGACAATCTGGGAAAATAAATAGGTTTCAGTTGGTTCATTTTGTCATATGATTTCAAATTCTTCTAACATAACGACAAAAAGTGTAGAATACGATAATGTAGTGGTTGACAGTTTTTAATCAAATCAACGGTGTGCTTCTTTGAGCAAGCCAATGGGAAGTATACTAGTAATGAATATCCAGTTACCAACTCAGGATCACTGACGCCGCTTGGAAGGTTGTGTTCAGTTCGTATTCAGTGTTTCCTTTCACCAAATACTACAATTCTCGATACCTACCAAGGAGCGACGACTTGAGTAGTATGTTTTTGATACACTAGTGAGACCTGTACTGTTGCATATTCATTATGTAGGCGGTTATAGTAAGAACCGTTAATTTTCAAATATTATTTCTGTTTTTTACTGTTTTTATGCCAATCCCGTTGCTTTTCGAAGTAGTTACTGTCATTTTCCTTCATTGAAAGACATAGTCCGTTCATGTACAACCTCGAACGTACATTTAAAAATATCGAAAAAGAAAAGATCAAACAAAATCTTACCTTTTTGGTTTTTCAGTACACACGCAATCACTTTAACGACGGCGTTTTTTACCGTGTAAAATAAGTTGACACTGAGCGTAAAACTCCCATTGCTGATGACGTTTACTTTCGAATAAACAGTAAGTAACAATATTATCATTATGTCAACATGTTATTTGTTAGAGATGATTTCGTCTGCCGGAGGGGCGGGGTGTTGGATAAGCAAACAAAACATTCCGAACCAGACTAAAATTCGTAAATAATTTGTAAATCATCCGTCTGTTTCTACACACATCTGTGATGATGAAGGTGAAAGAGCGGTTTGGAGTGAAAGTGACGTCTACGCTTACTCTGTAGTATTTAACTCCCATTGGAGATGCGGTGTGCAGTTTGCTGCCTCATGCTGGACTGAGGCCGTGAGAGGGGGGGGGGGGGTGAAGCAAGTCTGTCGAGTACCAGTGGAGATGAGGCTGGAGGGGTCCCATGTGTGAGAGGTAACAATCGACTACATTGACGATGCCCCAACTGAAGAGATCAAGGAGTCGAGTCAGGTTGCCGCCGAGGAATGAATGAGGATAGAATGAACCTATAGGGGATCAGGTCACCCTTATCTCTGTCGGGATCACGAGGTACCGACGGAAGTTGAGCTTTACCCCTCAGGCTCTAGACTGGATCGTCTGGAACGGTACAAGCTGAAAAAGAAGAGCAATTAACAAAGCTGACCGAAACAACTGTAATTCCCAATCGGCTCTAAAAATCATAACTTCTATCCCAAATACAACTTCCATTAGTCTATTACTTGTGAATTGCATTTTTTTTCCAGATTAATAGAACATCATATGTTACACCCGCACAGCTGTCAACTAAGTATCCTTGGGAAAAAGTAATAAAAAATAGCGTTTTAAGTTTCTTTTCACTCGTACAATCTTTATTAGTGGAAAGTTGGAGCAATTCCAGAAACGGGTACTAACATTTTGAGCCCATTATAGGCTACACTGTAAAACTGAGCTCGTCAGGATAACTTAAAAAAATTGAGGTAACTTGCTGCAATAGGTTTTTCAAGTTATGTCAACTAACAAAATTTTAACCTATTTCAACTGAAGTTAGCCAAGTAACCTTATCACAGGTTCTTTTATTAACCTAACTCAGAAGTGCAAATTATACAAACTAAACAATTTCAGTCCAGGTAACTGGAAAAAACTCAGCCATAACAACTCACCTAACAGAAGTTGATGGAGCTTATGAATGACCATTTGAGAGAACTTAAATAATTGAGTTGACATAACTCGAAAAAGTCATTGCAGCAAGTTACCTTGTTTTTTTTTAGTTATCCCAACTGACCTTTTGAGTAAATCCAACTTAACAATTTTAAGTTAACATAATGAGCAAATGATTTTATTCTGAAATTAAATTTATTTTCAAAGAATCAGAACTTTTTCAAACTGCAAAGCAATAATGGTCACATCAGTTAAATAAAAATATAGAAATAGATGGTCTTTGGTAGTTAAAAGTTTCTTAGAATGCTATTTCCTGCTTAAGCTGCTATGAAGACGTCTCTTGAGAAAGCAACTATCATGTGTCACAAGTGTTTAAGAAAACTTGTACTGAAGACTTAGGTTGCTCTGGAAATATACTAACATTACAAGGATGTCATTATTTGCCTTTTTCCTCAGGGCATTTGTGATTTCAGAACTTTATGTTATAATAATCACACATACTGTTGAATGTCACAATGTGCCTGTCAGTGACATTCTCTTCAGGTTTATGTACAGTGCTTCTAAACAGGGTGGCAGCACAAGGCATAAGATTTGGAGTGAAAACTACAGTATGTAACTGGTGATGAATTTTCAGTGAACTTTGCATGAATTATAATGTCTGCATACTTCACTTTTCAAACATATAGGATCCGACACCTCTTACATAGTTAAGCTGAATTTCATCATCAACACATTCCCTCACAATTTTTAACATGGGCGACTCCCAATTCGTGGCAAGGTGCTGCAGGGATCATATTTTGGTGAGCCCAGCAATAAGCCTGATTTCAAACTTTTGGTGGAGGGGACAAAAAGGATGAAATTAACAGGATATTAAGAGCATAGATCAGCGAAGCAGTTTCATGTACTATATGTTCCTTTCTGACAATTTGTCAATGAGGCTATTAATCCCTGTGGTTGACCTTAGATCACTCACAATGGCAAATACCAAAACAGAATATTTAACAGAACGTCCAACAAATGAAACAGAAATGCAAATATATAAATGAAACTGAACATTATGCATACTTGTGGCTAATACTGTGAAAATGATGGCATGGCATGGCAGGTGAAGTGACATACTCATACGGTATTAAATTCGACCTTCTTCAAAAGAAACATGCTTCTCTCAATACCAACCCACCCACTTTTCAGAGTTGACCATTTTTCTCCTTTATAGCCTAGCTTGACTACCAGTAGGTCTCTTACAAATGTAAGTGTTCAGAGACCTTGCTAGCAAGGAATTGAAAGCTTGCAATTTTTTTTTAAAGAGAAGCAAGATTCCTTTGTAAGGTGAGAATGCCCCTGATGGAAAACTGACAACTTTGTTTAGAATCGTAAATAAGTGAAAAGCACAGTCTGATATCAACCCTGTTTGAAATGATGACATAAATATAACTTTTAAACTACAGAAACTTCAAACAAAACAATCTTTTAAAACTAGCTTTAGAACAAACTTGTCCCTGGAAGTAACACATCTTAGGCAAACAGTTTGTTCTTGAAACTGAGAACTTTAGGGATCAGTTTGTTGCCATCTAAGTTCAAGAACACCTTTTGAATCAGTTCCATGGTCTTTCCCTGACCTCTTTCGTACTCTAGGTGGAGGCAGTAATGAACGCCAAAATATAACATAAGGGCAGTAGGAAAATCTGGAATATCCTCCTGAACAATGTTACCATCAATTATAATGCAAATATTCATGGGGTCCTCATCACCACCTACAACAGCAATCCGCTGCTTTTCACCACTTGCCACAAAATCTTCCAAGTCTGAACTCTGCAAGACAAAAAAAAAGTCTGTGTTATCAAAAAGTTACTAACTCTATGCATTTTGCGGAAGCAAGTAAGCAGCAGGGTAGGTACGAATAACAGAAAATTGTACAATTGAGATAGTAAGGATACCCAATATCAAAATATTTACCAGTAAAACTGGTGCAGCAGCTCATACTAAATGTTTCTGGGTTTCTGGTTTCCACTATCCTGTAGATACAGCTCCCCATAGTATTTCTCTGGGATTTGTTTTAATTTATTGCAGATGACATTTACCAGCACAATGACTGCCTGTCCTATAATAATATGAAGGATTGAGGAAACTATCACTATTTTTGGAAACAAAAGAATTTTGAAAGTTTCAAACATACGACCCTAACTATAAACTCAAAATTGTGCTGTTTCTTATTCAAGGGTCGTCCCATTGAAAATTTTAAGCAGGCATGAAGTAAAACTTATGGAAGACTTGTAGATGTCATTAGAGACGTAATTGAGTGTCAGGTACCTTGACTTGCTGGTTGGTTGGGAAGTTACCTTTGCATACTTTGCCTTATTATGCTTAGGTTTTGAATTGTAATAAACCTACAGAATTCCATAAAGAATGACAACATAGTGAACAGCTTAAAAGTGCCATAGGAATGAAGAACTTTCTGTGTAGAAATGTATTTAAAAATTTACGTTGTCGCATTCAGAGTACAATAGCACTAGCCTAGTTTGGGAGAATTTGTGTTTAATCCTAAATAAACCAGAGAATAGGCAAACTCACATTGTCAAACAGGCATTGCATATATTTTGGGCAATGATGGTCAGCCCTGGCACACCATGACCTGATAAGCACAAAGGGATTCTCAAACCATGTCTCACTACATCATTGCTGGGTTCTGTGTTCACACTATATTTTAATAACTGCTCCTACCTGGACTTTATGTGATGCATACATTGTTTCATCCTTACAGACATTTTAGTTCTACTGTTGCACAGAAAAAATGTTCAATGGAATCCATAGCAGTTACATATACTCAAACTCAAATGGGTTTGTTTGGGGTGCCTTTGTCAGGTTATACACAATTTCAGAAAATTTTAGGTCAGAAAGTCTGACTTTGCCAAACAGTGCTTCATGTTATTTGACCCATAATCCAGCCCATGCAGTTGCTGACAGTGCGCTAAGCACATTCATGCAGGGGGTCAATCCAGAATCCTCCACAGAACATTCATGCTCATCAAAACATGTTTTAGCAGAAGTGGATGGGCTGTACTGAATAAGGATATGAAGCCCAAAGGATATGATCAACAGTCTCCCGGTGAAGAGATGATTAGCCACATTAAACACCTCTAAGGGAGAAATAGTACGGATAACTCAACATGCACTGTCACTCTCTACATCTCGGAGGAATTTGGTCTGCCTTCAATGTAGCTACAGAAAGGTAAATTTGCTAATATCTGAAGTGGTCATGAAATTGCCATATGATGAATGGGATGGTCATCACGGTGAAAAGGTTGTGAGATCAGTATCTTCATGGCAGCATCTTGATGCAAATGTAAAGAAGTTCTCACCTCAACATGTTGATAGTACATCTGTTCTTTGAAGTAAATTGGAAGACACTTCAGAACCGCAGTCCTCTTTGAAGTGGTATCCTGTAAAGCATTGAAAGAGAACTTAATGAACTCTCTTTAAAACAGTGTCAGTACTGGGGAACTTCTGCTGGGTAGGTCGTGAGGATGACTCCTCTCCTGATTTTTCCCTTACAGATCAACGATGTTGGTACCAACAATGATTGACTGAAGAGATTTGGAAACTTACAAATCTTACAGTACATGTAAAACTTGTTTTGTTACTTTTATGGCAAGTATCTCATACTTACTGCATCTCTTTGGAATGTCTTTGAAAAATACACTGTACTTAATTTAAAATATCCCAATTTCTTAGCAATTAATGTCTGTAAGCTATGTCCATTGGAATGACCACAGGGGTTTACAAACCCAATTCTAGTAAGTACTGCAAGTAAACCCAACCCCCTTACCCATTATTGGCTATCAATGAACCACATCACCAAACATTAAATCTCAAAACAGGACACAAGTCAATGATCACTTCCTGAAAATCCTTTGTTGCTCTCTGGAATAAGTACAGTGTAGGTACCTAAACCTGTATCAATATAAAATGACGAGCATTTGAGCGAGTAACTTTCAGCTTACCCTGAAAACTGCTACAAAGTTCACAGCCTGAAGATGAGGTTTGTCATGTTTCTTCCAAATTTAGCAATGCAACAATCTAAAGAGATCCTTTTTTCCTAGTTAATTAATGGGTTAATGAAGAGATTTTGTTATCTTACCTTATCTTCCCATGAATTCAACTCTTTCTGAATCATTTGGGAATGCAATCCCTGTCTAGTCCTCAGAATGTTCAGCATGCCGTCTAACTGACCATCCAGAAAAGCAAAGAAGGTCTGGTGCAGATTTAAATTAGCCAATCTCCCAAATTCTGCATTCAGCTGCAAATAGTTGAAAAAGTCAATTACATCTTTCACATGGTATATGATTTATGAGCACAACTGAAATACATGTAAATCAGTTTTATATCATTATCTCCTAGACTGACCCCAGCTTGGTTGTTGCCTACAGTGTTTGAATTTTTAGGACTTTGTTGAGCAAAAACCTTTTATTGACCAGATGCCCGTCACACAGCTTAAAAATGAGTCTGCTGGAATTTGCAAACTACTGTATAGTAAGGATCTAGCATTTCAGGCCAGTCCATTAACTAACATTCCCTTTTGAGTAACAGTTCTGAATTTGGTTATATTGCCACTAAAAACAATCTCTTGGAAGAAGCTTACTTTCAAGTAATATTTAAAGAGAGATTAAAAATTTACAGTAAAAAGTTTGGAAAAACTTTTAAAATAATTTACTTGGTGGGTCAAATTGTAATATGATTTTTAAGAAGTTGTGCTTTGGGTTACCTTCAAGTTCAGGTAAAGTACTACATTGCACTGACCATGTAGACCTACATGTAAGGATGCTTTGCATGTCACACTATAGTGGGTACATGTAGAAAATCCGCTAATTCAAATATGGCTTATAATGCGATAGTCCTGCAAAGAGAAGGGTTATTAAATACTGAATAGCTGCAGATTATGATTCAAATATCTACCAGACACTCCAGCAATGGTCAAAAATGCTAGTTTTCAGTTTACTTGACTTACAGTAGAAGAAGGAAACAAACGATGTGCCATGCACAGGGTGATTCTAGAATCACAAATCTTTCCTAAACACATGACTACAAGATTTTGCCATAAAAGCATGGAGCTGAGAATCTATTCAGTACAGGAATGCCATGACATATGATGCTACTGTCTACCATGTACCACAATCCCAGCCCTTACAACTTTTGTGAAATTTTGTTCCCAAGCTTCCATGACACACAGGCCTGCATTTACACATACAAACACACACATCCACACACATACACAAACTCACCGAAGAGATATCCCTGTGTAACTCCTGAGTTCTATGTTCAGATGAGACTTACAGTTAAGTACAAAGGTAGCAACAGGTTACAATTTCTGTAAGTAACTGTACGTACCTCACTGGGGATAAACAAGCCTGGCCATCTTTCTAGGGTTTTTTCACAGCTGGGCAATGTAGAACTAGTTCCCTTCTGCGGTGAGTAAATGTCCTTGCCATCATGGAGTGTATCTCTTTCATATCTTTTTTTTTCTTCTGGACTTCTGTAATGATATTCTTTCGGAAAACTTCCATACTAGCCTCATCTTCACCTTTGGAAGGTCTGGAAGATAATTCAGTTCTGCTCTTTTGGGTTTCTTTATTTTGGACGGTGTCTCATCATTTGGCATTCGTTTCCTTGAGTTGACTTTCATTTCAAAAGAACCTAAAACTCTCATCTTGGACCTCTTGTTGCCCATTTTATATTTTAAGCTATTCACCAATCCCTCATAGCCTGATGGAGACCCTTTTTCACGGAGACAAGGATACTTCAAAATGACACTTTTTGCCACTTCTACGTATTCCAAATGTGAAGGATATGCCTTATACTCCCAAACCTGATTGGCTAATGGATCAAGAAGCTGACCTTTGAGATCTTTACTCAGGACAAGCTGAACGTTTTCAGTTTTGTATCTGTCATTTCCTGTCTCTAAAGCTATCTCTAATTCTGGTCCAGCTTTGGGTACCTCAAAGACATTTGGCCATGTTCCTTGTCTCAACTTTGCTTCCAGTGACTCCATATCATCCGAGGAACTCACACTAACGGTATCATAGGATGAATTGCTTTCTGAAGGGCCTGAGGAAATACTCGAAAGGTTACTGATATGACTGTCCCATGTTTGCAATGGTGGTAGGGAATAAACCAACTTAAGAGATGCACTGTTCTCAGGAAGATCATTGATGTTGCTCAAATTCACAAGCTCTCCACCGAAATCTGGATCGCAGAACTGTATTGTAAAGTCACTTTCCAGAGCAAATTCTTTCTTTACAGTGTCTATCAAACCGTCAACAGAAGTTGGTTTTGTTTGTACAGACAGTTTTCGTATATCTGACTCGGAAACAATAACTCTCATTTTGTATGGCGCCATATCTCTGGATAACCTGGGGGAAATAGTCCATAATACTGCAATGAGCAACTGTATATAAAATAAATTTTTAAGCAGTTAAGCAAAATTTGATCAAATGAGCCACTCATAATGAACAAGCCAGATTTGCTACAGCTAAGCAAAGAATTCATGGAAAATGTTACAGGGAAAAATGAAAACACTGCCAGGGTTTTTCTAAAGTCACAAGTACCGTTCATACAGTAAGATACACTGGCTCTATCATCAAATTATTCACATTTCATCAGCACAAAATGTTTCATTACAATTGTTTTCAATCCATTCACCATGTATGAAGATAATAGATAATAGCTACTCAATTCTGATGGTTGGACAAGTTTGTACTCATCTGTTTCAGTGACCCTGTATGCTCCAAAATGGTTAACATAAACAGCACTGTACAACCTTACCAAAAACCTGACCACAGTCTGTAGAAATATGTTTTGAATTTCTCCAAACTGGGATTCACCACTCCCATGGTGGAGTAAGAGAAACATGTCTTTTGAGTATTTGTTCCATCTAATGTGATGCTGTCGGTGACCATAATTGATGAGGAAGACACAGTATCATCCAGCAGTATGCTTTGCACTTTTTCAGACAAAACGGAAAGTTGCATTTGAAATAGTTATTTCTCAATTTCTGAGAGGAAAGAATCCCTCTTTGTGATTGTTGGGTTCTATTTAACAATTTGACAAAAGGGTATTCTTTCAAAAACACGTCCATTATCTTCAAGATATCCTCCTTCTTAAATCCTGCTTCAGAACTGCTCAATGTTTCCTTTAAGTAATTGCAAATCACATGCCATGATAACTTGTGAACATCCAAAATCTCATCTACAATTTGGTTAACTGATGCTAAGGGAACATGGAAAACACATTCTAATTTCAAGAAAAAGAGTGCAATTCTCCTTTCAACTTCTCTTCTATCTTGTAAAGCATGTTGCTGACCAGATATTTCCTCATAACAATCAGAATCTGTGGGGTCTACATATGTGCAATCAAAATTGCCTAAATTGTCGTTATGAAATACTTCTTCTGAACTACGTATTAAAAAAATGTCCGAGAAACTTTCTGGACCAAAACCTGAATGCTTCCGACTTCGATGTGAGGAAAATGAGCTCAACACATTAGTTTTGTAGTCACAATCCTTAAAAGGACACTCAACAGTTTCACTTGATTTAAGATACCTGTTTTAATGAGTTATCAAGTTACTGACAGGTAGCTGATACACAGAACATTTGAAAGTCTGCTCAAGGTTATGACACCTTTTTAAGGAATGACCTTTTGCCAAATGACTTTTTAAGCCACCAAGCGTTTCGGAAGTGATTATGTAATGTTCATACAAACAAGGAAAGAACCTGCGTCTGTTTCGATGGGCATGTTGTAATCGATAATGCCTAAGTAACAGAGCCCTTTTATCACAATCAAATCACACAATTTGCATTTCCAGATATCCATATCCCAGGTCTGCGTCATCGTCCACAACAGACAGTTTGATCTACATGTACAGTTATTGAGGTGGAAATAAAAAAATGTTTTAAGTAGTTCAAATAATTTGGCTGAAGTGGAAATTTTCAAAATTACATGAACTATGCTGAACTAATACCACAGTATTATTCTAGTCTATTTAAAGGAAATGTGACCAAACACAGTGAAGCCTATTGTTACCACAGGCATCCCCCACGAAGCACTACTAGCCTAGGCTATATCCTATATATAATATAGCCACAAGGTAGGACACTCATTTTAACAGTACCCGAAACTTGTCCTATTTTTACATCCTTACGCTGATTAAAATATTACTTAACCCTCTATATCATATCGTTCCATGTATTAGCACTCTTACACACCTGCGACCTCCCACGTATTCATAAAATCACTCTCAGACCGAGTTATTTGTACGAATTTTGCCATTTACAAGGCAAGCAGTGTGGGCAATCTGCGTGGCTAGTATTACCTTCCTATCCATGGAATACAAGAGCATAAGGTACTGTACAAAGCAGAAAACATTTGCTATGCAGGTGATGACCAGCGCTCAGTCACTTGACAATTCATGTGTAAGGAGCGTTGTGATTGCTCAATGGTTAAACGAGCAAGCTAGCCTACTTGGACTTGTTGGAGTGCATTTTAACAAACACAGGATGATCAAGTCTTATAGAATGATCGACAGTCTCAACCGTCTCAAAAGTGACGACATATTTGAGTGGAAGAGGAGTACAATATGGCAAATTATTGCCTTCTTGCTATATGGACTATTGGCCAATCACAACACTTCTTGCATATGAATTGGGAAGTGACTAAGTGCTGGTCTTCACCTGCGCAGCCAATTTTGCTATGTAACCTCATGCTCGTTGCATTGCAATAGATTGTAGGGTATTAATAGCCAGCCACACAGACTGCCCAGACCGCTTTCCTTTCTAATTACCAAATTCATACTAATAACTCTGTTTAACGTTAAGAATGCCATGAATACGTGGGATCGCAGGTGCGTAAAGAGTGCTAATACTTTACATCGAACAACTTGATATTGAGGTTTGTGGGCGTATGGATGTAAAATAGGCCAATTTTTAAGTACGTACGGTTAGAATGAGTGTCCTAACTCTTAGATATATATATCATTGTTAAAATGTGAATTGTAAAATGTAAATTTACAGAAAATAAATGAAGAAATACCAAAAACAATACAGAAATGTTCTGGTTATTAGTTTCCAGGCAATTTCTGTCATTCTCATTTGTCTCTTTGTTTTAATTTCTGTAAATTTATAGACCTTTTTTACAGCGTATATAGGGCATAGTCTAGGCTAGTACTACGTGGCGGACGCCTGCGATTGTTCGTTACATGGCAAAGTATAGTTCAGCCTATGGAGTATGGGCCACTTGATATTATCATTAAAACATATACTGGATACTTGTTCCTTCCCTTCAAGTTTTATGCCAGCCAATCCATTTTTAGCCATTTGGTCAGCCAG
>SFZH01000178.1:0-32686 GCA_021234535.1 Stichopus chloronotus | reverse complement strand
TCCATTTGATAGGCTACTGATATGTGGCAACCCATGTGCAATCCCATATGGGCCATCTCATATGGGCCCCTTGTTTGGACCCCATATAGAGTGCATCTGAGATGGTGGCCCCGATGGCTCAGGCTAAGCCCATAAGAATGTACTGCAGGATTCCACCTGGAATACATTGTGTGTAACTTAGTTCACGCACACACTCAACAGAACAAACACTGGTACTGTATAAACTGCCTTATAACCAAATGTAACAGCTTGTTTTTGGTCAGTATGAGCTTTCCTTTTTTGTCTAACACAATCCCAATGCCTATGATCTTGTATACTTGCAAGCACTAAGACCATGAAGAAATCATTGTGGATGTTTCTGGGACAGATTTTCACCCAAGATTCTTGACCCAAATAGTGCATGTGTGCTACACTGTAGTATACGAAAGGCATTTCCAGGCCACATTGTGACCTTTGACCCTGGATATTGTTCAGAGCCATGTGAGTCCCACTCTGATTTTACATGGAATGTGTCGAAAAGTGCCCATACACACATGAACTACTTAGAGTTCACTGGGACAATGTTAGCGCATGCATTCGTTTGTACATCCCCCAAACGCAAAATTGCCCAAAATAGTGGAAATTGGCAGCTGGTATGACCTTTCACCTTTCTTAAGTTCATGCACCAGCTTGGTCCCATTACTTTTCCCACTGATTCTCAGTGCTAAACAAACATAAAAGCAAGCCAACCATGAACAAAAATTCAATTGGAACTTGATGGCGTAGGTGTATATTTGAACAAGAAAATGGCACAATAAGCTGTTTTGTGTGTACTTCAAGGGTAAAATGCTTGTAATATCAATACTTTGAGAATTTTCAATTTTTTTTCTCTTCTAATTGCAGAGATCCCATGTTTTTTTCTTCATTTATAAGGAAAGGGGGACTGTGCCTACAACTTGCTGTCACTCTGGTCAAATTGTGACGTTGGTACGTTGACCCACAGAGGCGCGAAAACGCAACAAAATGGAACATTTTGACCTTTGAGCTCACTTTTCTCCATGCGCCGAGATCCCATCAGTTTTTCACTTGAAATTGATTAAGGGCTTTGAGTTCTATCATAAAGTTGTTTAGTTCATGGGATCTCGTTGGCGCATCAAGTTATAAAGTCTTGAAAACATCACGAGGGCGCTGTTCGTCACATATTTAGGTCCATTTAATGCAACGCGCCAACAAGATTCCCCCGATTTTTCTTTTTATTTATGCTATGTATCACATTGGTGGTTTCAAAATATGTTTTCTTTTCTTTGGGATGTGACTAGCGCACAACTCTACACCTACGGGGATAATGCGAACCACAAATTTGATTTTTTTCACATTAAATTTCAGTTTTTTTGTAGCTGCCCCCGAAATGCGGCTGACCTAATAATTTAATTTTGGAACTTTGGTATGATGATGTTTGTTTGCAATTTTTTAGAAGTTGATCTGAGGACCAATGTATCACAACCCCCCCCCCAAAAAAAAAAATGGTACACTTTTACCGGCACAGACTCTTAACAAAGAAATTTATCAGTTTCATGGACACAACATTTCCCAATGTTGTGGATGGGACAACAGTAACATGTACAGCCTTCTGGGTTACAGTCTCCTTGACAATAATTACTGTACTACAGTACATTACCAATGACCAAAAGTGTGGACTCTGGGATGTACAGGTATGAGTTGATCTACGCTGTAAAATAATATACCCTATGTTCGACCCCCTCACTACTACTGTGCAACAGCTGCAAAGTATAGGGACTGGTGCACTGCATGGTACCATTTGACTAAAATAGTATAAATCACCGTCAGGATTCTGGTTGTACAGTACAATGTACAAGATCCATGCTGTCACTTTCTACAGGATGTTTTCCAAGACAACCTACCACCCCTCCCTCTCCTATAGTTATGCAAGGTCCTCAATGCTGCCACTTGGTGCAACCCTGGGAGTTTCACTAAATAACCTGATAGACACTATAACTAATGTACAGCATGGACTGTGATTAGTTGGTCACGCTATACTGTACAGTAGTAGACTTGAAGTTGAAGAGATGAGAGCTCACACTTACTGAGTAACATAGTAAGCTTTTTAGTAATGGATACATTAAGAAAAGAACTTACTGTAACTTGCTATCATGCATTTTACATTGCAAATTCAGGTTTGGGGCAATATGGGTGCAAAGTTACAAAGAGTTAATTTTATCCCTGGCTTTTATTTTTGGGCAATTCCGTAAACTCGGACGTACATTTCACACACTTTGTTCAACCATATCTCAGTGGCTGTAAATAGGAGACAACTTTTCATTTTGGTTCTGTGGAACACCTGGCTTGTATGGTTACTTTATGGTATATCAGTCCTTGTCCCTCTGAAGAAACCACAGAAATATCCCAAAAACCTCCCTGTGACGGACGTACCCACAGAAAGTGACTTTTTCAGATCAAATTCTGTTATAATTATTTCTGTGATTTGGAATGGTGTACAAACTAAAAACTACTATAGACACTATAAGGAGACTCTTTACTATGTATATCAGTAACAACCAGTTTAAGTCTTTGCCATTTTCCTCTAGTATTTTTAAAAAATGTCCTTGTGACGGACGTACAAATTTTGTGACGGACGTACATTTGTGAATAAATCAACAGTGTACGTCCGTCACATACAAAAAAGCTACTTGTTATACTTGAAAGTTAATTTTTGACAGGGTTCCTCAAGAGCTACCAGTGTTTACAGTTGTAAAGAATGCTGCCATCTTTTCTGTGTGTCACAATATGAACAACCAAGATGAAAACAGTGAAAGGGTACTATATACTTACTGTAGCAGATTACACACTTCAAAAATTTACGTTTGTCTCATTACAGTGTATTTCGCTTAATACAGTGTTAGTGTTGTTAGTGTTAGTACAATCTAAAGAACCATACATGTAACATGTATAAAGAACATGAAAATTTGTTTTCTCCTCTGCTTGGAATGAACACATTTAACACTTTGATGAAACTTTACTTGAACTTGAAACAGTAAACAATGTGAACTAAACAAAGCATAGAATTTCTTGAGGTTAAATTGCCGTATGTTGCCAACTGGAACAGGATGTCCAATTTTTTTTCAAAATCTGGTCTTCGAAATAATAAATTTCATCAAGTTTGCCTGTATACCATTTCCAATTACTCCCTAACTTACAGTATGCATTACTTTAACTTGAGGCTCATCATCAGCAAATCCTGAAATTTCACCAGGGGAAGGTGTTCTGCATGCATTCAGCAAGCACCCAGTCCCCTATTTGTAAGTCTTTTCTAATATTCCGACAATCTACTGGATCCAGTGTTGTAGTCACCGTAGCAGGATCTAGTGGAGGTCTTCTACAGTAGCAGTCACGGTCATTTTCACACAATTCTTCACCTCTTCCTCAAGCTCACCATCACTGTCAGTCTCACTGGGCTTTCGTATGAGTACAGTACTTTTGTTAAGGGAGTCAGATGTTTCAGCAATTAAAAGGTTGTTTTGTCCTTTGGCTCAATGGAATGCACTTTTTGTGTGAAACGAACAGCAACTGTGTCCTTCCAGGAACCCTCTAGAGGTGCCTTCTCTTCCTGGATTTTGCTAACTGGAATAAAAGCAACATGGATGCTGGCGTTTCTGAGTTTTTCCCTACATTGCAGTTGTTTGAGTATTAAAAAAGTGTGTAATCTGCCTACATTTGAGGGACCTTTCATTTCAAACACTTGAACACTACACAACAGTGTCCTTGATATTCAGGGTACTGCTCACTACTCCACCACTCCACAAGGATATGTTTTTTTTTTTTTTTGGTACTCTTAAACACACTGAGTAAATTTAAGTGGACTACAGTATTGTAGGTATGACTAGAACAGTTCTGTATTAGACCTAGACAGACCCAAATTAAGGGTCATACTTCCCTAGACATTGGGAATTCTGGTCCTGGTCCTTCTAGCACCTCCATTAAACACAAAATGATAAAAACTTTGTCTCTTCAAAGACATAGGCCTACAGGTTTATTGCCCAAGGAAAACTCGCCTAGAAAAACACGGTGCATGATTTTAAAAGTACTACTATTGTAATCTGAGCATGCCACTGCATGTGCTGTGGAATTAATGCCACAGTACATTTTAAACTTCACTGAATCTAAACATACTGTACCATAGATCAATCAGAGTGGCTTACAGTATGCTGGAAGTTGAATTTTCTCATATATTGTTTCAACATGGAGAGTATCAATCAGAGCACAGTCACCAACAGTAAGTTCAGAATTTGCCATGTACTGACCTACTGCACCTCTATAGGCACACTGTGTCTTTGGGGTGATGGGATCTTAATTGCCTTTCATCTTATATCTCTCAACTGAAATTACTTGACCAGCTTCTGTTATAGTGATAAGGTCATTTCAAATGTGCACTGATCACTTAACATTTGGCATACCACATTAACTTCAACTACGCAAAACTTAGACCCCTAGTTTGTTGAAATATCTCAAGTAGCTAGAAAGGGTCTATCAACAGGACCATGTTAAAGAGCACCTATCATTTGCTTTCACTTTCGTCTTCCCAGCACACTAATTTACGTGATGGAAAAACAACTTTGTACTTACATTCACAGTACTGACGGCTGCTTCTTGTATGCTTGCAACTTCTCAGCAAACAAGACAGCATTGATTGATGAGTGTTGATTGCTTGATGTTCATAGCTTGATGACCAAATACATGAAAGTGTTACTTCTACACAGAAGCATACCATATTGTGCATTTGGTCAAACGCCATGCATGTGGTTCTTTGTCATGCTAATCTTGCAAAGCACCAACCAGTGACAAAAGTTATGACAGTTGGCACTACATGCATAGTGAATCTAATACTTCTCCTCAACCTCTATGTCAATGGAACAGCAAAAAATTACCCAGTGTCTGTGTTAAAGGGCTGTTTCATTACTTTGAAAGGTGATGTTGAGACTAAACAAGCTGATACTTGGAGGCAAAGTCTAAGAAAATAGTGTGACGGACGTACATGTGACGGACGTACAAAAAATAAGTACGTCTGTCACAGCATTTTCCAAAAATATAAAAGGCCAGGGATCAAAGCCACACATGTAGTTTTTAAGCATACCAAATATGCATTGCATTGTGAATGCCTCAAATTCTGAGTACTTGCTTCTATATGAAATTTTAAAAAATGTCATTTTTCTGTGACGGACGTACATGTAATAATGGACAGTAGAAAAATTGTAATTTTTTGGAAAATTGAAAATCTCTGCAATTTTGGTCAGTTTAAAAACTAGACCTTTATATTACATCCTTGAATCAAATGCAAGAACATTTAAACCTCTGAGGATATACAGGCCAGAATATGCGATTTGCTTTTGGGTGATTTTTATGAAGCAAATTTGAGATTTTACAGTTGACTCGCAGACTTAAATTTTGTGACTTAACCCAATGTTCTCTCACAAAATGTGCAGCATATTATGAACCTAGACAGTTTTAGCTTTCATTTGATACCCTACACGTAATGATTCAACGTTTTTTAATTTTTGGTGGAAAGGTTTACTAGTTTACGGAATTGCCCTTTTGATGCTCTAGGTGTTCCGTGTTCTTAAAAATTAAATGGACAGTTATGGCTAAAGTATGTGGTATACATTTATGTGTAAGACTCTATCAATTGTCACTCATAGAGGGGGGTGTTGTTCATTTGTTAAGAGTCAGACCTTGGGTCATCTTTTGTCTTTGAATGTCAACAGCTTTGCAAACAGGTACGTAGGGGACAACGGATCACGATGTAAGCACCGGTCCGTCTTACAAACATTGTCGAACCAACAGCAAAGTGTTTATACTGTAGGGGCAATGTTTTCAGGGACCCTTTTGGCAGTTTCCCAAAGTTTGAAAGCAAAAAAGTCTGCAAACAGTGCCAAATTTGTCTTTGACTGAGTCGTTTCTATTCAGTTGTGTATGTTCAAGAGAAGGATTTGCAATTTTGAAAGCGATGCAAAAATTCCTTAAAGGCCTACAGTATATTTTAAAATGGCCTATATCCTGTGTTGGTATTAAAACACAATTTATGACCTAAAATGTTCTTCAAATTTGGCAGGAAAGTGTCACAATCATAAAAATGTCCTCTCCTGACTTGTTTGCATTCATTGATACCTAATATGTTGATATGTTATCAAAAAATGTGCACTTGAAAGTGATAAAAAATTTAATATTTTGGACAGGGACAACTTTACAGGCATGGTGGTGTAGCACACAAAATTTGTTCACAAAAATGTTAGGAATTTTTCAACATAGTTTACACAAACGGCCACAAAACAGTAAAAACTGTCTTTTCCTGAATTGCTCGCATTCATCGGTACCTTTTTTGTTGATATGTAATCAAAGGATTTGCAATATAAAAATGATAAGAATTTCTAATATTTCTAGTTGGACTACTGAGTGGAGGCCTATACAGGTATCTACTGGTGTAGCAGACAAAATTTCTTCACAAAAAACCTTCTCCAAATATTACATAAAAGGTCACAAAACAGGATGAACTGTCTTCTCTTGAATTGTTCGCATTAATTGGTATCTAATATGTTGATGTTTAATCAGAGGATTTGCAATATGAAAGCGATAAAAAATTTTTACATTTTAGATTCAACTACTGTGCTGTGGGCCTATATGTATTGGTGTAGGAGACCAGATTTCTTCACAAAAATGGTTAGAAATTTCTCCAAATTCTAGATAAAGGCCACAAAGCAGCAAAAATTGTCTTCTCCTGAATTTTTCGCATTCATCGGTACCTAATTTGTTGATATTTAATCAAAGGAATTGCAATATGAAAACGATAAAAATTTCTAAAATTTTAGATTGGACTACTGTGCTGTGTGCCTACTATTGGTGTAGCAGACCAAATTCCTCCACAAAATTGTTCACAATTTTTATAAATTTTACACAAAAGGCCACAAAGCAGCAAAAACTGTCTTCTCCTGAATTGTTCGCACTCATCCGTACCTAATTTGTTGATATTCAATCAAAGCATTTGCAAATGAAAGCGATAAAAATTTCTAATATTTTTGATCGGATTTCTGTGTTGTGGACCTATATCTATTGGGGCAGCTGACCAAATTCCTCCACAAAATTATTTGGAATTTTTATAAATTTTTCACACAAAGCAGTAACAATGGTCTTCTCCTGAATTGTTCGCATTCATCGGTACCTAATTTGTTGATATTTAATAGAAAGGTTTTCAATATGACAGCGATAACTATGCCTGATATTTCCTACTGGCCTACTATGTCCTGCAGTGTTTAGTATACTTACTGTGTGATATTCATATACTTCTCCAGTCTCTCTGGTGACAACAAACAACCTGTATACATTATTATTGACCCTGGTTTTCAAAGAATTACCAGAAACATTAAAAGAAGCCAAAAAATGACAACCAGAGAGAGAAGAAAGACCCCCAGGGAGAGGGGAATGACCCCCAGGGAGAGAGTAAACAACAACAACACATTTACCCCTGCCACCACCATACCATAGTATATAAATTAATCCATTCTCTTCACTGTCTGTTATACTTATTGCTCCTCTGTACTGTTGGTTTGGTGCTATGAATTTATATTCAATATCTCCTCCGTTAATATTACACATTAAAGCTCTTTCATAGACGGCTGTAATGATAAACAGTTTGTTATTTTTACTGTCATATCAATGGGGAAGTCTCTTCCTTCTAATTCTTTTAATTTGATTTTATTGATCTGATTCAGCCTCCGATCAAACACAATCACATCATTACTGAAATATAAACCAACATAGACTCTCCCATCTCTGGTTGTTGTCATACATCTGGCTTGACCGGTAAATTGACGTTGATTGACGAGACGGCCCATTGTTTAGTTGTGTTTGTATGTTTAGTATGTTTAGTAGCATGTTTAGTATCGTATGATTCTATCGTATTATCACAACACGTTACGAACACAGAATCATCCAGCAGGCAAACACACCGCCATCTTGAACCTTTAACTTTGGTAAATTCTTTACAAAAATAAGGCTGAGGCGTCATTAATAACGATAAATCTTGAAAACCAGGATCATCCTGAATAGTAAACAAGTCAACGAAGGTATCGCCTGTGTTGTTGTTAAACCCAGATAAAGCCAAACGGCAGCCATCCTGCAGAACGTCCACGTACACGGTGCGGGAAGCATCTTGTACTGAGAATCTAGGGACTTTTGTACACTGTACACAGGCTCTGTTAATGTAGAAGGCAAAAAGGGAAAAATGTGACCAGGTGTTGAGGTATGTATCCATGGTAACGAGGAATTTACAAGGCTTACCTACCGCGTATGGGAATTTGACGATGCACATTTGCACAATATATCGTTGCAGGTAGTTCGACCAACGAATGTAACTAGGGAATAGCAACTAAATCATTATCAAGAATTGTGAGGCAGAATGAAAGAAAATAATCTAAGAATGGGCAAGGTTTAGCTATGTCGTATCCGTTGAATTTAAGGGCGGGAAAGATCTTTACGGTCAATTAACGGCCTCCAACAGTACAAGTGTTGCAGGCAATATTGTGTTATTTTCAGTAATTGTGACTGAAAACTAGACCAAGTTGATACTACTTTTTTTTTTAACTATATGCGCGTTTGTTTTCATTATTACATAAATGTATGCTGATACATTTACGTAATAATGAAAACAGGTATTTCATTGATCCTAATTGTATGGTTATTGATCCTAAATAAAATTTCTGCTTTTATCGATTTATTGAGATATGGAAGGATGATAATAACACACACCTACAATATAGCTTCAGACAGGATGCTGAGCTTCAGTGAATGATCGAGTGCATTATAAATGGATACCTAAGTATTGATCTTGACAATTTGTTACGACATAACATACAAGAGTCTAGAGGGCGACTGCTCTGTATATGAGAGCATCTTCCCTTATTTGCATAGTATTTATAGTTTATATGTTCTGTCATCGATTAAATTGACTCAAGTATATTATTTTACTTGAGATGTCTATGATGACGTTGATGCGCGTCACAATGCCTTCTATGAAACGCGGACATAGGTACGAGTGAGATGTACATTGTACTTTGGAACAAGGCACAAGAGACCGCGTTTTACAAAAGTTATGAAAATGATGGCGCTATGTATGAACGATAAATCCGGAAAGAATGCAAAGTGTTAATCCAACAACCATTGTCACTCGGAGGTAGAAGAGGGTAGCCACTTGTCCTAGTCCCAGTGACAGCATAGGCTCTATAGATGCAAAACAGAGAATTCGCTGTAAACCTATATTTTAAAGCTATATGCCACTTAGACTTTGATATTGTAGATTATCCATGTAAAATATTGAGATGACATAATTTAAAAGGTCGTCGAATGTTTGTTTATGAGAGGCATGTCAAGGGACATTACAATTACCTGCGTCATAATGTATGTAAGAAAGTATTACTCGTATTAGGAGTATATGAAATACGACATACGGTAAACCGGACGTACATTTTTTCTAGCATAGACCGAACAATGCAAATTAGGTAATTTCAGGGGATTCATTAAATCGTTGAGTTACAATTTATCAACGTGTCCTTGTATATACTGAATGCCAAACAAAAATTTCTTAGTTGAAGTTTCATTTAAATTTAAAAACGAAAAATGGTAACAATAAACCACATTTGTACCAGACGGTTACCAGTCTGTAAAAGTTTTAGCCTGAAGTCGTAATGAGATTGTAATATTGAAATATTTACATTGTTTGAAATATTGTAAAATGTGTACATACGTTTACAGGAAGCAAACGTATATACACATTTTACAATATTTATGGACATATTTTATTTACAAGCATTAAAATATTTATCACAAAGCAAAAACTATTTGCAATGCTTTGACATAGGTTTTATGTTTGTCTATTTACAACTGAACTACATGCACAAAGAAAAGTAAAGAATTTAGTATAAACAGCTCACAGTTGCCTCATAAAGTCGGAGATACAGAAGAAAAAAAAAAGTCAGAGAAGTCAAATGTATGAGATGTATGGTAGGTCGTTTTAGTATATTAATTAGTGAGATTCACAACCATGTTTTCAGGAAGATAAAAGAAGAGAATAAAGATAGGTAGGCCTACACAAAATCAAGACATTATAAAAAGAAAGTATTATCGCTTAATGAAAAAAAACTATTCCAAATGATGGCGCTAGTACACAAAGAAAATTTTGATAAGTGCTAGATTTTCTCAACAACACAGGCTAACCGAGCAGTTAGTTGTGGGTTTTATTCAAATCATATTTTATGCAGAATGAAGAGTGTGACAATTAGACACGTGACATTGGAATTGAAGCTTAGATTTGTCAGACCATAAAATGACGTTCTGAAAATGAATTATCTTCAGTTTGACTCCCTATATTCAACCCCATGCGTATGTTCAGGTCTCTTCATGAATCATTGTACTAGGATAGGATTGTACTATTAGTAATGTTATAAAAAGAGGAAAGGCCGTGTGTCTTACAGTTAGATGTCTAATGTCCTTTTCGCAGTTTAACACCCCACCCGCTTGCTTTCCGGCTTTCCTTTCTTTCTTTTTTAAAAGGTTGTTAAGCCAAAGGTTTTGTTGCACAATCCTCTTCAAACCGATAATGGTAACAGTTGTTTCGGGCTTTACTTTTATAGTGTAAAAAGTGGGGGAAGACCTAAGCTGTAATTGGTTAACGTTAAAGTCCCAGATTGAGCTTTCTTTTGTAAAACACATATCTGACTTCTCTATTCAATTAAATTTATAGGTGAATAAACTTTATGAGTGTGTAATTGTTTGTTTTTTTTTCTCTAGATGTATAATTTCTTTCATTTTCTTTCTTAGTTTGTATTACAAGTCTATTATCACGATTGCATTGACCTCGATTTTGTTATCCTTTAAAAATCACCAATTTGACCTAACGTGAATGTTCTTCTTTGTATTCCAGCCAGGAAGCCACTGGTGGCCCACGGGTGGACAATCAGCGGCAAATAGGCAGCGGAAAATCGCTTCCTTCCCGACGTCAACACGACGTCGACCTATCAGCGGTGTGCCGACATGGGCTTTTCAGCGGCGGTCCGTCCTCTGTTAGTCGGCGGAATGTCACACTCGGTAATAGAGCAGGTTTATCACCAGTGTACCGTACATAGGTGGACATGGAGTGGTACCCCACCAGTGGTGCAGGATACTGTATACCGCCAATGGGTCGAAGCCGGCAAGCCGATGTGAGAATTGTACTTTTAGTTATAGCATGTAAATTTAGCAGACCGTTCATTATGTAAGCTCGTTAAACTACGTTTGTTTATAACATGTTCAAACCAAAGTGCGAATCAGTTGGTTACAATGGTTATGATTAATACGTGCCACTGAGCCCGTCTTTGGGTCAACATCAGCAGGCTTGCTTGGTAAATCGTGCACTTTTTATATTGTTAAACAAGAAGAGGGAGGAAATTAATGTGCTTTATGTTCTTGTTTTGCTACACTTGCGAGTCATTTTTGGATGCCATGTTACTTGATACACTGAGATGAAGATGGTCTGGACGAAGAAGATGTTGCCTAAACAGAAAATCGAACTAAAAGTAAAGAAATTGAGGAACATGATGGGCATGAATAAATTGATTTTTTTTTTACTTTATTCAATCGAATTGCTTGGTTAAGTCTATTTCATTGTGAAAGAGAAAATGATTGTTAGTAATTTTTGTGTTTAGAGAGTACGTAATTAAAATAATTCACGTTGGTAATTAGTGTCTAGGATTATCTTTGGTAATTTCTACAATCATCATATTTCAGTTAATTAGGTACGGTAGTTCAATTAAGAATACATTATCAGTCCCTTTCAGTTTGCGTTTGACACATTTTTTTCAACAAAGTGAATTTAAAATCACCGATGTTAGATGCATTGAAGAGACATTTCAATATTCACTTTGTAGGATTGATTTAACCAAATCAAGTGTAATTTTGGCTTCAGAAGTTTGATATATATTTCATATATTGGATCAGTGATTAGGATCATATCCGGTGATATTGGAAGTCAGTAAATTTCTACTCGGCGATATCTTCGGATATGTGAAAATATTATGGTAATTCAGTTTTCTACCAAGCAGTACATGCATTACTGGAACCAATATGTATTTCGTCGTAATAGGAAAAAAAATATGAAAGTCACATATATGCAATTCTGTTTACATGAGTGATACAAATATTACACCAGATTCAAACTATATCAAAGACAATTTACATGAAACGACGTAAAGCAGAGAATGTGGTAAGCAATAGCAAACCAAGGAAAAAGAAGACAATTAATAATGGTAAGAAATAGGAGTTAATTCTCCTATATATGTAAGAGATAGAAGAATCAATATGAACCCTGTAAGCTATAACAGGTAGTGGCGGGAACTGAATGCAAATAACATCTCATCACGTGATCATATCTGGTGATATGAAAGTCAACAAAACTTGTGTTTAAATGTTTAATATGCCCAGGGTCCTTATCTGTTGACCTGTAGTACACTGGCCACTCTCTGTTACCTTACACATACATGTTATTGTGAAATTAGGGTTGGGGTTTGGGGGTTCACAGTCTTGGATATCTTACGTAACTTAGTAACACAGCGAGAGGAACGCCACAACAGAAGGAAGGCCAGAGAGAGATTCCAGCTTTGATTTGATCAGAGTTTCATTCATTGTTGATTTGACTGGCACACACAAATTAATTTGAATTATTTGACGAGGATGATTGAAAGAGAGAAACGAACGGATAGAGAGAGGTTGCATTATAACGGTGACACAGGCCTACGTAGTGCACAAGAGAAACCAACGTTGACCGTTCGACACCCAGAGAGCCAGTGTCAGTGGCCTGCCGAAATCGATGGATCGACCCACGCCGAACTGCTAAGGGTCACAGGATAGATTGCTGGCATTCACCAATCACAGGTCAAATTGTTTACCTACGTGATGAAGTGAGACGGTTGCCATTTGTGATCTACCAATCAACAAAGTATTGCGCAACCTTTCTAAGAACAGGGGCTAAGTTTTCTATTTTTAAGTATTGCCTTGTCTGATCTGACTGTCTGAGGGGAAAAAGTAAAAGTTAAATAAATCTGGGGTAAACGCCGGAAGACTGAACTTTGTACGACCTTTTCCGTAAAGTGGGGTAGAATGACCATCTCTATACAACATTATAACAGAACAATTTCTTGTATATGTCACAGCAACAAACGTATACGGCCTTTGCAATTAATCTAGTCAACTTCATGTGCAGCGTTATCATTACTATCACAAATTAGCAATCTTTGATTTTCGTTTATTTCATTGTGAACGATGACAGACTACAATATGTTAGGAGATGGATAAAGATTGTGATTAAGTTTCTTATGTTGCAATGTAACTTTTAGTCAAAATACGCCTTCCTCCTTAAATTTCATGGTGCTAACTCTGAAAGCATTAGTTCCTTCCCTATAAGTTAAGCCACCCACCTGACCCCCCCCCCCCCCCCTTCCACACGCACTCACACCTACACGCACATACACACTTCTTTCGCAATGATTACGTTACTGGTGATACCTGATAAACTAGGCGATTTTGTGATAACACTTAGTATAGCCAAGATGGTGTACTAGTTCATACTCACGGTTTACTAGAGTCAATTGAGACTGCGATGAAATCAGATCTGGTTTGGTTCAAGAAGAGATGTCTGAAGAGATAAGCGATTGATAAACTTCTTACATTACTATTATTAAGTAATATCAACTAATGAAGAATAACGTGCACGCTATTGAGAAGAAACGAAAAGAATGCAACAAAACATGACGAGATTATCATGACAGATGAAGAGAGAAATATGATACGCTAACAGTATACAGACCATGAGTGTAATGGAGTTATAACTGAATCGTTTGAAGGAATATCAATCAATGGATACTAACCTGATGCTTATGAGGAGAAGACAAGAGTGTAGCGAAATAGGATTAAATACTGATAAACAAAGATTTGATAAACAGAGAAGAAGAGAGCAGTATACGCTAACGGTATATAGACGGTGAATGAAACGGTTACACAGACTGGTATAAAACAGAATGGCACAACTTTCGATATGGACTAGCACGTTATATACCAATAGGCAAACAACGCCCATTTAGTGATGACTTTGTCCTGTACCACGTGATGTATGTATACTTTGATCTATTCGTGATCATGTGATGGCAAAGCCCACCAGTTATTTACCAGTAAAACGTTTTATAAAATGAATGATCGATGTACTGTTTGCAGATTACCAGAGAGAATTTCCTTCATTACTTCCTCCTTTACTTTAGAAGAAATGACTGTACAGTAGTGGTAACATTCAAGTATAGCAATGGGTATTTGTCCGAGGTATGTATCATTATGGTGTAATTTAGAATGAAAGTGCAGAATGGAACAATTCAATATGGACTATAGCATATTATACCAATAGAAAAACAACGCCCATGTAGTTTTGACATTGTCCTGTACTTTAATAAAAGCGGGTTCTGTAATGCAGTAACCGAGAGAAAAATCCCTGCAATTGTTACTTACCAAGTAGGAGTAACTGTGCAGTAGACCTTTAAGTATAGCAATAGTTATTTTTCCGTGTTATGTATCATTATGGTGTAAATTGCAATGCCTTATGTTTTTTTTTTTTTTTAAATTTAAACTACAGTTGAATGTTTTGATTTGTGATAAAACTAGTAGGTTATGCCCTGAAAACGAGAAAATCCACATACCAACGCCCCTTCACAATGGGAGTTTCAACTCTCCAGCACGTCCTTTCAAGGACTTAATATTTTCCAGCTGTGTATAATTATCTGATTATTTTTAATTGGGAGCAACCTCATGTTTGCGCACACATACATCTTCAAACCAAGATAACCACCAAAGGTGCACTTGATGTCCACCTGTAGATATTCAAAACACACCCGCTACAAAACACCTGTAACAAAGCAAACACAAAAGAACTTAATGGCTTGTACCTCCTTAATTCAGTCGAAGTATATAGCAGCTAACGAGCCTGATGTTAATCACGAGAGAAATTTAGAGTGCTTTTGCTTACTGCCTAGTTAAATCGATTCGATTCTCATTTTATAATGCTCTGTTTTACATCGAGCACTTTACCTTGAATTAAGTGCAATCATCATCATCATCATCATCATCATCATCATCATCATCATCATCATCATCATGTCGTTTGTTACTATTGCTGTAAGCAGGAAAGCAGCTACGTCAATCAACATTTTAATTTTGCAAAACAAAAAAAAGGGAATCTGGAAGCAGTTGAGGCTGCTTTAGTTTCAATGTATAAGGTCCTTGGTATCCGGCATGCTACCATGAAAGCAGTCAGATACGAACAAATAATGCAGATTGTGGTGGTGCTCCATCAAGGAACTTTTACCATAGAGTAAAATAGAAAACCTTAAGATGGTTCTACAGACGATCTTCGGACTTTATATCAATATAGTTTTCTTCAACTCAAACATCTGCGGATCACTTTCTGTTGTTTATACTTCAGCAAAATTCACTACCCATGCAATTTTTACTTTGCTTCATGCGTCATCACGTAGGTCAGTCAACAGACGCTGCAAATCAGCCGTTTTGTTTCAAGAGCATCTTCCGAAGTCGGTAGCACTGATTTTACTTCAAAGACATCCCGTACCTCTATAATTTTCATACGGTGTAAGTAGCTAATGGCACCCTAAGCCGTACTTATCCTTATGGATTGACTTTATCACACTGGAGAAAATTTAGTAGAATTCCCAAAGATGAAAGTTCCTTCTTCTCTCTCCTCCATTGTTATCATGATTATTATTTTTCCTTGACTATACCTCCAAGCTTCATCATAGGTGTCCCACTTCAAGGAGAAAAAGCTTAAACAGCCGACATACAATAGCACACCAAGTTAGCTTAGACCACGATGATAAGAAACTTGGGGTCTTCTACATTCGTAGTAGGCTATTACACTTATTTTGGTGATTCCCTATTAGTTCCCCTTTTCGTCTTTTTAATCCTTTTTTTGTGAACACGAAACTGTGTAAGACAAGCTTGAACTGCAAGGAATCAGATGCAACCTTGTCCAGTCAACCTTGGCCAAAAACTAAACTGATGGAGTTCACAGAATTATTTGGTCCAACAAACAGGAAGGAAGGATTGCTATGACAGAAGTCAACTCAATATTTCTGATTACCACTCCCACCACATGCCGGTCCTCCGGCAGAAATCAGGTCAAAACTGATTTGTTCGGCAGATTAAATCCTTACTAAAGTCATATCAACTACGTAACCTTAAGTGTGCTACTCTTCCACACTTTTTTATGGCTATTGATTAATAGACGTTTAACTTTTAAAAGTACATTAAGTGCTTAATAAATTAAACATATACAATTGTCAGAAAGGCCTACTTTCTGAGTATGCTTCACTGTTGGTGGATTTCCCCAATTGTCCTGTTAGTTCGAAAATCGAGTTAAAATTAACGCTGATATGAAAGTCCCAAACGCAGCTCGATCACTATTTGCGACCTTATCATTACCCCATTACGATTTTGCAGTCGATTACAGTCGAATTCTTTTTCAGACGTTAGACCCAAAGTGCTTCGTAAATACATTGTTGAACACGGTCGATTATCAGCAAGAATTCAGGCCTCAATTTACAACACCATTAGACAATGCATATCTAGCTCGAAAAGGATGATGATTTTCACGGTAAAATACAAACACAATTTCTCCGGGAAGAGAAATAATCTCATCGTTAATCCAAAGATCCCAGGATACGTATCTCAAGATAAAAGATTATCCAAAGATACTACATCATTTTGAGGTTCTTGATACCTGTAACCAAAATTAGTAATCTAAATATTTCGAGATAATTATCCTAAGATGTATCCCTAACGTAATGTAAAATATCGAGACAATAAAAAGTTTGGATATAAGAAGTATCTCGAGATAACCTAAATATGATTATCTCGATATCTTTGCATTATATGGAACTGATTGTCCAGCATTACTCACCCACCATATTGCATAGCATGAGAAGCCTATGGCAAACTATGTTATATTGTCAAAGTGAATATTCTCATTAAAGAGGCTCATTGACTTGTTTAGTGAAATTCACTAAATTGTTCTAAACCTGTCTTCTGAAACCTGAAGTTTTTTTTTTGTTTTTGTTTTTTCACATACTAATGACAAATGGTCAGATTAAGAGGATCCCAATGTGTAATATACAAAGGAGCATTAATGAGTGAGTGATTGACGATTCAACTTTATTTCTGAAAATTCGTGACCAGACACGTTTCACATCCAGTGAAAATTCATATGAACACAACCAACACAAGTCAGGATAAAACAATAACAGCATTTGACAATTTTTCTAATTATTGGATGTGAAACTTTATTAGTTTGTTATTTCTTAACATTTAAACTTTATGTTCAAAGAGATTTCCACCTCTTTGAACACGAATAGACAATTAAATATTAAATATGAACAGATGAAAAGAGATTGGGGTATAAGCTGGATTTTAACTATCGTCATGTGTTTGTACCCTTCAAAATCCTCACAAATTTATATCAACTTTTATGAGCTTCTGTAAGGCAATCTTGTCTCTTTTGCAGGAGAATCACCAGATTTCATTACATAATAGTGAGTCTAAATGTGAGGATTAGGCGTAGCTTAAAAGATCTTTTAAGACCTTCACGTGTAGTGCACACTTGATTGAAGGGGGATTTCCTCACTTTTATTTCACCATAAATATGTTTTGTAATACTAAAAGTAAAAATGTATCCCTATGATTCCCAACTTGCTCGATGATGGTTGCAGTGTCTTATAAACTGCGAACATTTTCGTTGAATTTTGTAAATTACTGATTGCGCACCGGTCAGTCGCCAGTCAATATCTATTTGACGCACATAAGAAGAAACACATTTTGAGTATGTTTTAGTAAAGTGCATGTAATACCTATCTTTAGAAGAAGACCTACATGTCTTGACTGCTTTAAGAAGCTCTTCTTTACGTGATATCATGTAATCTGTAAGAAAAAAAACATGCAATTTCCTTAAAGTGAACACCGTTCCGCGATCTTGGAAAGTCTTTGTAAGTTGCTGTATGGGATTGAGACGAATAAAGGTGCAGTATAAATTGACACTGAATTTTAAATGTCGAAATATGGAATTGCCGATCCAACATTTCCGACGAAATTAAAGTAAGGTCATTACGACGAAGGACATATGACGTTATACACATTATTGTGTTTGATTTCTCTGTATACTGTAAAAAGGTTGTGTCCATAATCCTCTTAAAAAAGTGTTCCTTAGAAATACCCAGTCGTTTGAAAGGTATCTATTCTTTGGTAACGTTTAACGCAAAAAAAAAAAAAAAAAAGGCAGTGTGTGAGAAACTTGGCCATATTTTTTTAATCCATTTCACAATTTGTAACAAGGCATACGGTACCCAACCTGGGAAAAAAGTTTACCCAACTTTATTATAGAGTGTACACGTACGTTAGGGTATGCATCGTAACGTACGTATGCATTCCTCTGCATTCTAGGTAACTTTATCGTGCTTACAACCTATTAGCAACCTAAGAGATTTAATTTTGTGATATTCATCAAAGTTGAGAAAAGCTCACTATTACTATAGGTTGTAATTAAGAAGCTATTTGACAAACATGTAGTAAACACAGAGGTGATTTGAAGGCACTGTATACTTGGATTTTAACGTTTCTGTTTTATTTTAATTAAATACTTATATTTTTTGCTAATTAAAATAAAAAGTTCCAACTTAAGTGAATAGTATCTCACCACTATTTAGCATAATTATCTATTTGATTTTGCCCTTAAACCAATGTCATCTACAATTTCCATCCTGCTAATGAGTATTACAATTCTATACCCTTGAACAAGTACTTAAGTAATAATCTCGACAACTCTATTTATAATTTCTGGAAAAATGTTTGACTGCAAGTATTAAATAGATAAAAACATTGATTCTTCTTAAATGGTTGACAACTAAGTTGTGTGTGTGAGTGATATAATAAGGAATAATTGATAACTTAATGGAAAAATTGTAATTGTGTTATAAGAAAATCATATTTTTAAAATTAAAATTTATATTTACAAACGAATAGATGGAAAGATTGTAGAATTCTTTCAAGAAATAAGTTTCTCACAGATGAACCTTAAGCTATGCTCAAGAATAAGATGATCTAGTTGACCCAAACTTTTAACATTTCATATGATGTATCTGTTGTTATTAGTCTTATGCATATTGTTCTGGGGGAGATGAAACAGGTTGTGTTTTTTTACGGAGAAAAATGGTGTACAACAATTAAGCCTATTTTAATGCACATCTGGAAAAAAGAGCTACCTCTGAATGTTTTGAGTGATTTTAGTGAATTTATTTTGCTTTTGTAGTTTAAATTTAGTACGTTCTCCATATATCATGAACAAGATAAACTATAATCACAGACAAATGATCAAATTGCTGCACATACGTAACTCATCATTTTTCAATTTTAAACCTAAAACATTCAATTGCTTCGCAATTGAGTGTTTTAGAAGAGGTTTTACCATTCACTGCCACATCTACATCATTGGCGTCTGATTCGAAAATTAACATGTTATTATACTACATAAATGTAAGATTGACGATTTGTCACGCCATAAACAATTGCCAATTTAAAAATGTCAACATCAGACTGCATCTCATGCGGACCATGGGAACATGAAATACGGTCAACGATATTGGAAAATATATCGTTGCCCACCACTTCCAAATCATTTCTGAGGTTTCCAGCAAACCAGACAGGTTGTTTGAATAAAGTGCGGACACCCAAACATCAATGAAGTATTTTCGTTTCCATCTTTCAAGTTTGAAAACTGGCAATCTAAGTACAGATGACTTTTTCTCGGACAAGAAAGGAACAGCATGCGTGCATTGCTACCAACCCAGAGATCTGTATTACAGAAATAGAATGAGATGAAGTAATGCTCTGAACTTGACTGAATTCATTGCTGTATGACTTAACAAAAGTATCTCCAGCTTGTAACATTATCACAGCGGACGAATCTGGTACTTGGCATTTCCCTCAAGAAAGGCCACAAATGAGACTTCTGTTCCCCATCCTTCTTCCGGTTCTAACGACTCCGAAAAAGCATCTAACCCTAAGCCAAGTGCGTCAAATGGTGTCCCCCATGCAATATCTACTATTATAAAACTGATCTTATCAGGAACAACGTAAGCGCCAGCCATGTCAAAAGTGGTCGCCATAATAATATGCTTCATTTTGTCTCAGCAAAACGTACGGGACATAGCCGAGTCGGTTATTGTGTCATATTTGGACTCGATTCTATCACCTAAATAATCAAAAGCGTAGATTTTGATTTTTTTAGAGCCCCCTCATTTTTTTTAAATTTCTTTGACCGACAAACAACATTGTAATGGACACTTGCACAGCTCAGTAATGGCAAGATTACACAATGTATGTAGGTAAACATGTAGTTCAAAGTTCCAAAAGTTCGGTATTGTACAAAACAACGTTTATTGTTACAAACAGTACATTGTGATTTGTGAAAGAAAATGAATATTCAACTTGTTTCAATGAGTTGCAAGTTTATAAGTAGTGTCAAAATGAATCCATGACTTTTAGAAAAAAGAGAAATGTCCTAACTCCGTTGACATTATTGTCGATATTGTCGTGAACGTGGGCAAGTGTTGTAGTCGAGTCACCACAATCCAAGCCAAGACCGAGTCACCACTCTCCCAGCCGTACTTTCATCCCCCACCCCCCACCCCCCATCGCTCGAATCTCAGTCTAGTCCAATTGCCACTACCTTCCGAGTCACCATGTTTCAAATGTCTCAAAGTGTTTTTCAATACCATATGATTTACAGGTCTGCCGTAGTGTAGGTACCAGTTCTTGTCCTTTTACTGTATACTGGTCTGCTGGTTAGTATTGTGCTTGTAACAATTTCAAGGCACGATAACCAATCAAGTAGGTCTCTTACAGCAGTCATATATTTCTATTAATGCTGCTCAAGCTGAAGAAGATTCAAATGATATGCTTGTTGCATCTGAGGAATGTATTTCTAGCTAATATGCAAGTGATGACTTCGTGCTTGATGTGGATTGTGGATACATGATAATACCACTCACCAAAGTCGCACACAATGATTGAACTACTAACAGGCACTGACAAAAAAATGCCAATTGAACCATGTAGGGGTTATTTAATCCCTGCAAACCTCTCGTCCTTTTTCATAGATACCTCTGCAATTGACGTGAAAAGGAGATGCTTTATTTGTAATTTCCTTCATTTGTCATTAGCCTGCTAAGCCTAAAGTAATTGAATAATTAAGATGGTTGGCAGGAGGATAATCTCCTCAGTTACCATTAGTCAAACTCCCCTCCCGTCCTCTTCGTTCCTTCTAATGAATATCAGTAACTGTGGCTGGGTTAGCATCTATTATCTTCCCATAATTTACTAGGTAGCTTTATATCTACGAACCCGCCTGCTATCTTATTTCTACTACATCTTTTTCAAGTAACCTGACTTAGACTTAGACATGCATTCCAAATATTAAATTCGCAAAGTTTGGTTTGGATTAGTTACCTATTCTGCAGTGGTAACTCTCTCTCAAAATCTAAAGAGCAAAATGCATCATCTGAGAACAAAAGTCAAGAAAATTCATGATTCCCGGAGAGTAACTCATACTCCATTATTATAAGCGTGTAGACCATACTAATAACACAACTTAACTTTTCAAGTTCGCCTAACTAGTACTATGTTACCATACAGTGCGTAGTGACACTGCGATGGTTAAAAGTTACGGGCCCGCCCACAAATGTTGAAATACCAATAGAACTACAAAAAGATCTAGGCGAAAGGTGGCATTATAGCTAATTGCCACTGTCATTAAATGTCAGCAAATTGATGACCATTTTTCATACCATTCATGTCATAAATTGATCAGTACTTAACTCTTCGTTAAAAAGGTAGTTATGCTTCTGTGTTCATGTATACCTTAAGCCCCGGTCACATGCGCGATTCAATACGCAATTTAACTTTCAACTAAATTAGTGCAAATTGAGTTGATCGTAAAATTTGTTTAGAATAAAATAGCGTCATAATTTCTCTTAATCCTAGATTTCTTGGAAGAGAAGGATCGATTTCGTAGTTCATATTTTGCGTTCATTAATGTAAACGTCGATTAATCAAGTGTTTTTCAAATTTAGTTGAAAATTGAATTGTGTGTTCAATCGCTAGAGAGAGGGGGCGGGCTTACCACCAATATGATGGAAATAATACGAGACTGAGAACTAAAAGTTTTAGCAAAGCTTTGGAAAGAACTTTTGACATGTGACGTCATGCGCCTTTTTAAGCGTGTATTGACTCACGCACCACTGTGTATGTTCAATAAATGCCTATTGACATCGCCAAGTAACTCTGACCTAAAATTAAACACTAAGAGCCACGTGACCGCCCTTGAGGCTTACCCCTACGTTGTATATTTCAGACAAACAATAGCCCTACCTTTAGCGGCACTGTGTCCGTGGGAATAACCGCAAGGTGATAATTTAGTTGTATTATGCACTCTGCAGTAAGATGTACATCACGTAACGAGGCAATGAGTGTAGGAAATTCTATATTATTTTTTTCTTTTTGCTATCTTTTCTTATTTTCACCATTTCTTCAAAAATATTTTCCCTGAGATTATACAAAGGCGCAGCTACCAGTAAAGCTGTACGCATCATTGCAAAAATATTCTACATATCACACAGATAATAAATATGTCTTTGCGCACATACATCTTTAAACACACATCATCTGTGTTTTTCGGTGACTTCAGGATGTCGGTTGCGTGAGACAAACCTATTTATCCTTTGGTTTAGTTTTCAAGAGAGATTAATGTTATTCTTATCAACAGGAAAACACGTTAGTGCCGCAGTTCAATTACCCACCGATAAAACTCTCATATACTTAAACAATTAAACAAATCCATCTTTCAAGAAGACACTTGTCACATTTAAACTTTGCAATACTTCAACTAACTTTGTCCCTTTCGTTGCAACAAACACCTAGTACATTTTTGAATGCATTTTTATACTTAATGCACTACACTTAAAGCAGTTGTGTGCGTGCGTCCGTCACCGATGAGAGCTTAAAGTGATTGAGTGTGTACTGAAAAACCAAAACGATAAGATTATGTTTGATCTTAACTTTTTCTTTATTTTTAAATGTACACACGAGGTTGCACATGAACGGATTATGTCTTTCAATGAAGGAAAATGACAGTAACTATTTCGAAAAGCAACGACATTGGCATAAAACAGTAAAAAACAGAAATCATATTAGAAAATTAACGGTTCTTACTATAACCGCATACATAAAGAATATGCAGCAGTACAGGTCTCACTAGTGTATCAAAAACATACTACTCAAGTCGCCGTTCCTGGGTAGCTATCGGGAATCGTATTTGGTGAAAGGAAACACTGTATCTACAAATAACCTACGAACTGAACACAACCTTGCTCTCGGAGTCAGTGATCCTGATTGACTAACTGGATATTCAATACTAGTGTACTTCCCATTGGCTTGTTCAAAGAAGCACACCGTTGATTTGCATGAAAACTGTCAATCACTACATTATCGTATTCTACACTTTCTGTCCTTATGTTTGAAGAATTTGAAATCATATGGCACAATTAACCAACTGAAACCTATTTACTTTCCCAGATTGTCTGAATGGTGTAATTAAAAGCCTTACCAAATTTTGGAGATGAAATTTCAATGTTTTTACTTTTTGCCTACGCACGTAATCACTTTAAGAACGAAAACGATTGTTTAATATCATTCCTTCCTGCCCATATTAGTACATGTATCTTACACCCTCAAAGTGGCAATAGGCCTAACAATTTTGGTGAGCGTTGTTAGCACGGCAGCCTTGTACAGTGTGTGAGTGTAGTGCAACTTACACCCCATTGTGTGTGTTCAGTGAAAGCCTGTTAACATGGTTAAGTGAACCTAACTTAACACTTTAGGCTAACAGCCATGCGACTGTCCTGAATTAAGGCTTAGTCCATATAAACATTGTAGTGTCTAGACCATCAATATGCTTCTAACTGCCTCCTGTTGTAAAAAGAGGGAACATCCGAGGGAATCATAGCTACAATGCGATGATTCAGCTACATCATGCACTACGTGAAGATATGGATCAACTGTTTATGTAATTAACATTTGGTTAGGCTGCACAAACTACGATAGATCGAATCCTGATCGATATTACCAATATGTAAGTAGTCTGTCTAAACTTGCAGCTTTTGGTGTCTTCAGAATATTGCGTCCTTCAGACATAGCAGGCTCAAGACTTGCTTCAACTCTACTTTATATAGCACTTTTATTGTTCACATATTACTGAACAAATTTGATCTGATATTTGGTTTGAATATCGGAGAATTTTTCAATGGTTACCAGCATTTATCTGAAAAATCTCAGTTTCCATTATCACTGGAGGAAATATCAACAGCAAGCCCATAACTTGAAGTTTTGCTTGCTGTGTACACGTTGTTTTCTAAGTGACCTGTGGTTTAAGTAAACTATTGCAAATTACCATGACCAATCAATACAACATTATTATCATACCTAAGGGCAATGCATGTTGTCACTTCAAAATGACGTATCCATGTCCAACAATTAATTGAAATCAACTTTTCCTTGCAATGAGATTTGTTACCAAGTAGAATTGCGAGCTTGTTTACTGTTTTACTTCTTCTTTGTCACACCGTCGATTTGTTTTCGGGGAGGATTCTCTAACTTGAACTGACACACAGATGGTATTTAATTTTGTAAAGATTTTAAATATTTGTTCTCTTTTTCACTGTGGCAGTTTCCCTATAGTTTCATTTGTAACGAGTCAATAAGTGTAGTGTGTTTTCAATTTTCTTTATCTTATTGTTATCTTTTCTGATTTTCGCTTTTTCGTCAAAAAGATTTTCAGATTATACAAATATGTAGCTATCAGTTAGACTATACTGGTCGTTGTACGACTATGTCACATATCACACATAGATAATATTTCGTTTTTTGTTTTGTTTTTTTAGCTTCATATATCTTTAAGCTTATGTCATTCATCTTCATTCGGCGTCTTCAGAATGCCGGTTGCTTGAGACAAACCAATTCAGCAATTGGTTCAGCTTTCAAGAGAGATTGATGCTAATCCTGTCAACAGGAAAACAAATCAATACCGCAGTCCAATTGACCCAGTGAAGACCTTTTATATCCTTAAACAATCAAACAAAACCATCTACCAAAGCACTTGTCAAGTTTACACAAAGCAAATACTTTAGTTTACATCGACGTCCTTTTCACTTCAACAACTCTCATTTTACGTGGGCAGGTTATCAAGTTGGAATGTCCACCATCAGTACCCTTGAACAATAAATCAAACAAAAACATCTACCAAAAAATTGTCAAGTTTTCTCTGAGCAATACTATAATTTGCATTGTCGTTTTTGTCGCAAGAACTCTCATTTTATTAGGTTATCATGGCAGGTCAAGTTGGAATGTCTCCCATCAGAGAGACGCAATTCTGAATGGGACTGGTTCGATCAAAATAAATCATTACGTTTTCAGTCTACATTATTAACAAATCTCTCACGATCTAAAACGACGGTTTATGTAAAATAAGTCGATATATTTAGCCGAATTTCAAAAGGGGCAGAAGTCTTAAATCTGACAACTGACATGTGAACTTTAGGGAAGTGTCCTGAAATAGCCAGATATAGATTCTTGTCTGTGTTTTGACCTTCAAACTAACTGCTATATTGTCACACTCGAGATTGAGCAAAGTGGACTAGACATGTAAATGTAGTGTCCGTCCTATAATCCCGAACAAGCTTTTTTGAAATTTCGAAAACGATGCAAAAGACAAGTTATTGAATGATATCAAAAGTTGTGGCTGTGGAATATTTAACTAATTGAAGAACCAAGATCAAATTAGAAGAGTACTAGAGTCATCATACCTCGATACTAACTTCAGTATTTCATGAATAATTAACAAGAGTTACATAATGCCTTCATATTTAAATATTTTAATATAGTAAATTAGGTACATTTGCGTCAAGTCATATCAGACACCATAACCGGTCTGATTTCAATGACTGAGGTCATTTTGGAGACTACCGTTTTTCTAATTTTTCACAGGTGGTTCAGATGTCTGTTTTTTTTCTCTTTTTTTACTAAAGACATAAATGCACATACCTTGAGTTGTTTTGATCTTGCAGCAATCAAGTCAAGTTCATATGCGGCAATCGATGGAACTGAACTACTAGTAGCTACTGAGTGATTTAACGATATTACATAAATTTATAGTGCATATTTCCTTGTTCAGCAGTTGAGAAACCTTGTTTTTTTTATACTAAAGACTTTCAGTTAGCATGTTCTACAATATCATTGGATGCAAATCTCGCAGAAGTCTTCCATATAGTCTTTGGTATATTAAACTACAAAATGAGCAAAAACGATCCGTAGAGCTGATCCACATTTACTAATAACTACTGGCGTTCTTCACGTGTTACAGTGTTTAATTGGTGCCCCAAATTTTTTGTCGGGTTGATAATTTATGATGCAACGTAATGATCCATCATAAGTACCAACGAATTGGCTGTTTAAAGAAATAAATGGTCACCATTATTAACTTATCATTACTTTCCCGACTGTTAATTTTAGAATTATTCGTATTTTGCAATTATGAGATCTTAAAGGAAAATAGGGCGTTTAGAATACACCAACGCGACATACAAAAGATATCTTAAGTCATTGTTAACCCATTCAGTCTAATCACTAAACATCTGCCAAAACTTCATCTTTTCAAAACATCACGCATGTGAGGAGTAACGGAAGATGCATCATTTGACTTTGGAAAAGTTTGAATGAACAAATTAGTGTTCAGCATCAAATAACTGAGCTTCTATCTGAGAGAAACTAATTTCTTGAAAAGACAACTACTGTCCTTCCTTATTTTGAATAATCTATTATTCTGCGTCCACAAACATTGATTTAAAGATATGGATGTTTCTGTAAAACAAACGCCCTATTTCCATTTTAAGTCAATTCCTTCTCTTAACCCTACCACATCGCAGTTCACTCAGTTCTGTACATCATCCTCTTAATCCGTTTAATTCGTGTTGTCAATAATTTCTCTCTTTGAACATTATTGAACACAGAAAAACACTGTTCAATTATCTTTGTTCAACACACCCACAGTTTCAAGAAAATTCAGGTAGGATATAAGATATACGCTATGCACCATCGTATGCACCATACACAATTCCATGGAATTTATTAAGTGAAGTGCTGAAAATCTGGAAACAATGACAAGCAGAGGCAAGTGAAGCAAGTCTTAAGAAAAAAAAAATACTCAAAATTACTAGGACTAGTAGTACTTCAAGGGCACAGGGAATGATAACAAAACATAATGGTAATGCTGATATCCAACTTTGGCATTTCTCACTTAGTGTTGCAAACTGAGGACTATTCTACGAGAGCTACTGGTGTAGGATATTAATCTACGTATTAGACCTATAACCTGGGCGATACATTTACGACTAATTACATAAGACCGAGTGACAGTAGTAACAATGGTAACAAACAATCTTGAGATGATATTGAACTAACTGATGGAGAGGAAGGTAGCAATTACAAGGAGAAATTACAACTATAGCAGTAGAGTACAACTATAGCAAACCTGTAATTCTGTCCTAAAAAAAAAAACACTAATGAAAATCAGACTAAGCTTGTTTAATTGAATTAATTGAGATATTAGGTAAAAATGGCTGGAAAAAAAAATTTTGACCTCCGGTAATCTCTAAAAAAATTGAATCCCAACACTTCACGTGGGCCATCATTTCTTATATGACAGGTATCTCTGGGATAATAGCCCCCACGTGTACTTAATGTGTTAAATACACATGCCAGGTATATATACTTAAAAATGTACCACATTGGACAAAGCTATTGTACGTGAGATAGCTTCTTTGCTCCCGCAAAAACTTACATGAGAACACCCCCATACGTAAACGCTCATAAGTATACAGATACATAACAGTTATACTGCATAATGTCTAAAGCAGAACGTGTAACGCCAGCTGTGCTTTTTTTTCCTCAACATTTATTTCAACCTTATATACCATATGTAACAAGTTATGCAATTTGATATTGGACCAAAAAGAACAAGTTTTAAGAATGGAAATAAAAACAGGCAATAAACAATATCAACATGATGATATACCAAAAGTTAATAATCATGGTTGGGGGAAGCACAAGAAAACTACCAAAAGCTTGTGGTAGTGATTCCCTGGAACGAAACACATATAAACATGTATATCACTAAACAATAATAGAAAAGAAACATGACCATCCGAAGAATGGAGGAACTTAAATTACCAAGATGAACAGAGATGTGAAACGATAGGGACATAGCAAAGCAAAACAAAAAAATAATTGTAACCAGCTAAAAGGTAGTTTTTAAACTCGTTTAAACGAAGAAACAGAAGAGGAATTTTTAATGTGGGTTGGGATGCCATTCCAAGTAACGGGACCTATGAATCTGATAGTTCGTTTAGCACGTTGACATGACAAACGTAATGACAAGGGGTATCTCGTTGCAAATGCATGCCAAACAAATGTACGCAGGTGTTTAGAAATGACGCTGCTTAACATTAGATAACGTTACCTCTTTAAAACGTTGCTACACGTTCTATTTAGGTATGATCTATTAATTTACTACAAAGGAACATTTCTTTGAGGTAGTTTTTTTTTTCTAAAAGCCCAGTTGTTTATCTGACCTCAATTTGTTTATCTGACCTCTATTTAATCGTAATAATTGTGGTTTCAGTCATCTTAACTTTAGTGATCAGAAGTAAGGAATAAAATGTTGTAGTTTCATCAAAATTCCTCTTCATAAAACTTCGCACAACCTCTACCTCTGTAGTTTATTTTCATTTCTATCAACACTACAGTATAAAAAGTTTAAATTCCTTGCATGTTGGTATACACATTGCTACCATACTGCCTTAACTCTTTTTCAGGGTACTTCAACCTAATCTAATAAAAGCAGTACCAGGTCTTGATACCATTGGAATCTATAAACCGTTTTGTATGTGTGTGGGTGTGTGTGTAAGGAGAAACGTTGGTGAGGTAAAGCAGGGAGCTGTTGTTTGGACACCTCTCTGGGTAAAGCTTGTTGTGGTCTGACAATAAGTCTCCAGGTACTCCATTCTTTTTTTTTTCTTTATTTATTTAAGAGGGGCTTACAAACTTCAATTCAGGCACTGTCTGCTGATTTCTGTGCATTGGCTCCCAGATTTGGAGTAATGTTACTTCCAACTTTACCTTAAAGTCTCATCAAAGCCTATCACCTGTCGTGTCTGCCAAGATTCTCTTTTAGAACCACTGATTAAATGTTGATGATCTGTATAAAGAAATTAATAATGTTTGATCGAGATGATACAAAATTTTTTGTCTCACACCATGATTCAAGTACGGTGTTAGAAATTGTCCAAATCGAATTTGTAGAAGTAGACAACTGGGTTTGTTAAAGCAAACCAGCACTCAATGCTAAAAAAACCCTCCACCGTATATTTTTACAACACCCGCCATATCTTTTATAACACCCTGTACGCCACTTAATTCAATTATAAACCACATTGCACTTTGTGCTGTTAAAGTGTCAGGTTCTCAAATTGTTCTAATTTTCTATTGGGTTCATATTGGCCAATATCTCAAGTGGAAAAACTGTTTTTTTTTACATTTGGAAAAAAATAATTAAGTTGCTGTTACATTCAGTCAGTCGTTTACGCAATATTCTACTTAATTGAAATGTTTCTCTCGGGTCCCACTTTGTTATTCTTCCATATTTATTACATTGTAATGTTGTCTGGGCAGTGCTTTACCCAAGTATCAAGTATGATCCAGTCCCTCTTCATACTTTAGCAAAGTATGCAAAAATTTGAATTGCAACAAAACTCGTCTACACCATGTCATCCCCTGTTTCTTAACCTTATCAGTCTCTCTGTGTATAAGTCTAGTTATTACTGTTCAAGTATGTTTGGCATGTATTCACTTGTTTCATGACAATTGCGTTTTCATTTTAAAGCATTACTTTTCCATCTGACAATAAGATCATTCGGTTACTCACATCATATTATCAAACCCATTACGAATGTATGTATTAGAAAACTTTTTCTCAAACAAAATGAACTGATCTTCATGTGAAACTTCACACCGCTCACTATTAAACAAAAGGCTGACAGAAAAGACCATCTGATATATAAAAGTTGATTGTGTTTTTGACGCATCATTTTATCTTACAGTTACTCCACACACCCACTACTAAAGAATGTCATCATGTTATACTTCCAGGCCCATTTATAAATAACAATTCGTACTTCTTGCAAATGGTGTAGGTCAGCTTATAAGGCATACTTTTCATTTTATGTTGCTTTCATTTGAGCACTTGGGACTGTTTGAGCGCTTTTGTGACGCCTTAAGAAAAATATAGTACACCAGAGTGAAAAAATGGTCAATTGTCCAGTCCAACGAAACTTTCAGAGTGACATACATGTTGTCTATCTCAACTAACGTTGAAACGTTTACTCGGTTGAAAAAGACTGCAATGCAAATTCTCTCCGCAATAGTTTTGATGGATTCATGACTAATACTGAAGCGAATGAAGCGAACAAGGACTGTTTACATTATTTCCAATTTATGTCTTCTTTGTTGTTAGGGTTGGTCATGAATCCATCAAAATTATCAAATAAGACGCTGGCCAGAATCAGGCAATTGACTTAATGAATCACCTCCAACAGTAATTCTCGCCAACAAGATTTGTATTTCTTCCTTACTTGTGATCGAACGTCACACTTTTCAATACAGCGGCTCTCTACTACGTACCATTGCGTGATTTTACAAAAGCATTAATAAGTGCATTGTGATTATAACTGTTTGTTAATGGACAAATTCAACGTCGAACCAGGGAGGTGTAATTGAGGTGCACCTCCCTGGTCGAACTGTAGATGGCGTGATTATCGGTTCCATACCAACATATGAACGATGTGTGTGGCGAACAATTCCACACTAAAGGATAAATTGTAAACTTGTTTGATAAAGACACTAAACATTTGCTACAAAAAAGTGAAAGAAAAATGACTCTCGGACAATAGCATCATAAATGGGATTGCAAATGCAATGAAGCTTTTGAAAGGACACGTGTCTGAATATTTCGAACTATTGCCAATACATTCAAGAATTCAGATTTCACATAAATCAATGCCACGTGAAGAAATCATATATGAAAGGGTCTAGTTGCAATTAATTATTTTTTTATGACTACGTTTGCATAATTTCAAGTAATTAATTGTTCAAAGGGTAAGTCAATGACCTCTCGTTGTCTTGACTGGAACTTACTAAGCATTTTACTATACATTACTATAGTTGCCTCCTCCTTAAAGAAGCAATAACGTATCCGGTATAGGGGGGAAGGAGAGAGACTTCAGAGGAAGTCCGGCGGAGAGAGAGAGAGAGAGAGAGAGAGAGAGAGAGAGAGAGAGAGAGAGAGAGAGAGAGAGAGAGAGAGATAGATATATATAATATATAGATATATATATATATATATATATATATATATATATATATATATATATATATATATATATATGACGTTCTCGTAGAGATTACCAATGTTGGTATCTCATGCCTTTACCCACACGCACGCACCCACTCACATTCCCACATACACAAGATATTTCAAATTGCAACGGATTAACACAGATACAAATTGAAATGGACTATAAATACTTTAAATTTTGAAAACGGGAAATTTCTGCTTTTTTAGTTTTGTTTATTAAAGTATGAACTTATAATGTTATTCCTTCTTGGTACTTTTTAGAACAATTGTGTCAACACCCTTAAGGCATACCTGAGTATCGGTTGCCTATTCTGCATCGAAGTAGTGCTTTGGGTAACATCCTGTGTTCAGTGGGTAGTGTTTTCGTTATCGACTTGAGTTCCAGAAAACAACTAACAACAAACAGTAAATAGTAAGAAATGTGATACTCGATAATGATCTCCAATTGTTCTGATGGAATGAAAAATGTCAATGATTCAAGTGAATCTGGACGCACTATGGTTTTTCAAGTTCATGCTTCTATTGCAAGTCTTTATTATTAGAGAACTGTCATACAAATTAATTTGTTTATGAACTATTTGTATGACAATGAATTACTCTCCGTTAAACAGTATCACTTAATTATTCACACCAGATGTTTGCTTGTTAAATACTCAACCAGAGTTTTTTTTTTTTTTTTTCTCAAGTATCTCTAAATTTCGCTCGTATATCTTTCAAGGGTTGATGTTTACAGTACATTAACGTCGTATTTTGATGTTTTGTTAATGCACTGCACTGAAAAAAAAAATGTAGCCATTCTTTTGAAAGCAAAAAATACTTTAGAAAGAGTGTTTCGTTGTATTATGATAGAAATGACATACCGTAATTATTGGCACATGCTGTGAGCACGTTTGAAATTTCCCAAACTGCTAAACGTGTTAGGTTTAATTTCATTCCACTTACGAAAAATACATGTACATCCTCCGACTTTTACCAAATAACACATGCTTT